>CATKUP010000401.1:0-229000 GCA_949786385.1 Onychomys leucogaster
CCTACACATACGGACCATATTTAGTTTAACTCTGCTTCTGAAACTGATACAAACCACAGGTCCTCTCACATCCAAATCTTTTCACTCTAGCGCGACAAACGTGTGAGTTTCGTGAACGATGTAACTTCCTTTGAGCTGAAAAGGGACTGTGTTTACATGAAACGAAGTCTTTCTTGTAGGAAGACACAGAGCCTGGGATTTAAAACCAGTTCTGAAGGGCAACACTCAGCACAGTTCCCATCCATCAAACACACTCTCCTTTAGCGCAAGAAGGATGCTCTTGCTTTCTAGAATCTGTATAAAGCAGGACATGTGAGTGTGATCATAACCAATGTAATGTGTTTCCTACACATATGGACCATAGCGAGCTTAACTCTGCTTCTGGAACTGATACAAACCACAGATCCTCTAACATCCAACGCTTCTCAGTAAATAGCGAAAACTTGTGAGCTGTGTGAACGATGTAGCTTCCTTTGAGCTGAAAAGGGACAGTGTTAACCTAAAACGAAGTCTTGCTTGTAGGAAGACACAGAGCATGGGATTTAACTCCATTTCTGAAGGGAAACAAACTGCAAAGTTCTCATCCATGAAAGACACTCTGCTTTAGAGCAAGAAGCATGCTCTTGATTTCTAGAGTCTCTAATACAGCAGGAAACGTGAGTGTGCTCAGAACAAAAGAACTGTGTTTCCTACGCATATGGACCACTTCTAGTTCAACTCTGCTTTTGAAACTGATACAAACCACCAGTGTTCTAACATCCAATGCTTTTCATGTTAAGAGCAAGAAACCTGTGAGCTTCGTGAACGTTTTCCTTTTTTTTGAGCTGAAAAGTGCCTGCGTTTACCTGAAACGAAGTCTTGCTTGTAAGAAGACACAGAGCCTGGGATTTAACTCCATTTCTGAAGGAAAACACACAGAACATTTCCCATCCATGAAACACACTCTGCTTTAGAGAAAGAAGCACGCTCTTGCTTTCAAGAGTCTCTAATACATCAGAAACGTGTGTGTGCTCAAAACAAATGAACCGTGTTTACTAACCATATGGATCTCATCCAGTTCAACTCTGCTTCTGAAACTGATACAAACCACAGGTTCTCTAACATCCAATGCTTTTCAGTTAAGAGCGAAAAACGTGTGAGCATTGTGAACGAAGTAGCCTCCAATGAGCTGAAAAGGGACTGCGTTTACCAGAAACGAAGTGTTGCTTGTAGGAAGACACAGACCCTGGGACTTGTCTCAATTTCTGAAGTGAAACAAACTGAACAGTTCCCATCTATGAAACACACTCTGCTTTAGAGCGAGAAGCATGCTATTGCTTCTAGAGTCTCTAATACAGCAGGAAAAGTGAGTGTGCTCAGAACCAAAGAACGGTCTTATCCTACACATACGGACCATATTTAGTTCAACTCAGCTTATGAAACTGATACAAACCACAGGTCCTCTATCATCCAAAGCTTTTCACTTAAGCGCAACAAACATGTAAGCTTCGAGAAAGATGTAGCTTCATTTGAGATGAAAAGGGACTGTGTTTACCGGAAACAAAATGTTGCTTGTAGGAAGACACAGAGCCAGGGACTTAACTCTATTTCTGAAGTGAAACAAACTGCACAGTTCCCATCCATGAAACACACTCTGCTTTATAGAGAGAAGCACACTGTTGCTTTCTAGAGTCTGTAATACAGCAGGAACGTGAGTGTAATCATAACCAAAGGACTGTGTTTCCTACACATACGGACCATATCGAGTTCAACTCTGCTCCTGAAACTGGTACAAACCGCAGGACCTCTAACATCCAATGCTTTTCAGTTAAGTGAGAGAAACATGTGAGCTTTGTAAATGATGTAGCTCCGTTTGAACTGAAAAGTGACTGTGTTTACCTGAAACGATGTCTTGCTTGTAGGAAGACAGAGAACATGGGATTTAAGTCCATTACTGAAGAGCATCATTCAGCACAGTTCCCATCCACAAAACACACTCTGCTTTAGAGCATGAGGACGCTATTGCTTTCTAGAATCTCTAATACAGCAGGAAACGTGAGTGTGCTAAGAACAAAAGAACAGTGTTTCCTACACATACGGACCATATTTAGTTCAACTCTGCTTCTGAAACTGATACAAACCACAGGTCCTCTCACATCCAAAGCTTTGCACTCTAGCGCGACAAACGTGTGAGTTTCGTGAATGATGTAGCTTCCTTTGAGCTGAAAAGGGACTGCGTTTACATGAAAAGAAGTCTTGCTTGTAGGAAGACACAGAGCCTCGGATTTAAAACCAGTTCTGAAGGGCAACACTCAGCACAGTTCCCATCCATCAAACACACTCTCCTTTAGCGCAAGTAGGATTCTCTTGCTTTCTAGAATCTGTAATACAGGAGGAAATATGAGTGTGATCATAACCAAAGTAATGTGTTTCCTACACATATGGACAATAGCGAGCTTAACTCTGCTTCTGGAACTGATACAAACCACAGATCCTCTAACATCCAATACTTTTCAGTTAAGCGCGAGAAACATGTGAGCTTTGTAAATGATGTAGCTCCCTTTGAACTGAAAAGTGACTGTGTTTACCTGAAATGATGTCTTGCTTGTAGGAAGACAGAGAACATGGGATTTAAGTCCATTTCTGAAGAGCATCGTTCAGCACAGTTCCCATCCATGAAACCCACTCTGCTTTAGAGCATGAAGGACGCTATTGCTTTCTAGAATCTCTAATACAGCAGGAAACGTGAGTGTGCTAAGAACAAAAGAACGGTGTTTCCTACACATACGGACCATATTTAGTTTAACTCTGCTTCTGAAACTGATACAAACCACAGGTCCTCTCACATCCAAATCTTTTAACTCTAGCGCGACAAACGTGTGAGTTTCGTGAACGATGTAACTTCCTTTGAGCTGAAAAGGGACTGCGTTTACATGAAACGAAGTCTTTCTTGTAGGAAGACACAGAGCCTGGGATTTAAAACCAGTTCTGAAGGGCAACACTCAGCACAGTTCCCATCCATCAAACACACTCTCCTTTAGCGCAAGAAGGATGCTCTTGCTTTCTAGAATCTGTATACAGCAGGAAATGTGAGTGTGATCATAACCAATGTAATGTGTTTCCTACACATATGGACCATAGCGAGCTTAACTCTGCTTCTGGAACTGATACAAACCACAGATCCTCTAACATCCAACGCTTCTCTGTAAATAGCGAAAACTTGTGAGCTGTGTGAACGATGTAGCTTCCTTTGAGCTGAAAAGGGACTGTGTTAACCTAAAACGAAGTCTTGCTTGTAGGAAGACACAGAGCATGGGATTTAACTCCATTTCTGAAGGGAAACAAACTGCAAAGTTCTCATCCATGAAAGACACTCTGCTTTAGAGCAAGAAGCATGCTCTTGATTTCTAGAGTCTCTAATACAGCAGGAAACGTGAGTGTGCTCAGAACAAAAGAACTGTGTTTCCTACGCATATGGACCACTTCTAGTTCAACTCTGCTTTTGAAACTGATACAAACCACCAGTGTTCTAACATCCAATGCTTTTCAAGTTAAGAGCAAGAAACCTGTGAGCTTCGTGAACGTTTTCCTTTATTTTGAGCTGAAAAGTGCCTGCGTTTACCTGAAACGAAGTCTTGCTTGTAAGAAGACACAGAGCCTGGGATTTAACTCCATTTCTGAAGGAAAACACACAGAACAGTTCCCATCCATGAAACACACTCTGCTTTAGAGAAGGAAGCACGCTCTTGCTTTCAAGAGTCTCTAATACATCAGAAACGTGTGTGTGCTCAAAACAAAAGAACCGTGTTTACTAACCATATGGAACTCATCCAGTTCAACTCTGCTTCTGAAACTGATACAAACCACAGGTTCTCTAACATCCAATGCTTTTCAGTTAAGAGCGAAAAACGTGTGAGCATTGTGAACGAAGTAGCCTCCAATGAGCTGAAAAGGGACTGCGTTTACCAGAAACGAAGTGTTGCTTGTAGGAAGACACAGACCCTGGGACTTGTCTCAATTTCTGAAGTGAAACAAACTGAACAGTTCCCATCTATGAAACACACTCTGCTTTAGAGCGAGAAGCATGCTATTGCTTCTAGAGTCTCTAATACAGCAGGAAAAGTGAGTGTGCTCAGAACCAAAGAACGGTCTTATCCTACACATACGGACCATATTTAGTTCAACTCAGCTTATGAAACTGATACAAACCACAGGTCCTCTATCATCCAAAGCTTTTCACTTAAGCACAACAATCATGTAAGCTTCGAGAAAGATGTAGCTTCATTTGAGATGAAAAGGGACTGCGTTTACCGGAAACAAAATGTTGCTTGTAGGAAGACACAGAGCCAGGGACTTAACTCTATTTCTGAAGTGAAACAAACTGCACAGTTCCCATCCATGAAACACACTCTGCTTTATAGAGAGAAGCACGCTGTTGCTTTCTAGAGTCTGTAATACAGCAGGAACGTGAGTGTAATCATAACCAAAGGACTGTGTTTCCTACACATACGGACCATATCGAGTTCAACTCTGCTCCTGAAACAGGTACAAACCACAGGACCTCTAACATCCAATGCTTTTCAGTTAAGTGAGAGAAACATGTGAGCTTTGTAAATGATGTAGCTCCGTTTGAACTGAAAAGTGACTGTGTTTACCTGAAAAGATGTCTTGATTGTAGGAAGACAGAGAACATGGGATTTAAGTCCATTTCTGAAGAGCATCATTCAGCAAAGTTCCCATCCACAAAACACACTCTACTTTAGAGCATGAGGACGCTATTGCTTTCTAGAATCTCTAATACAGCAGGAAACGTGAGTGTGCTAAGAACAAAAGAACAGTGTTTCCTACACATACGGACCATATTTAGTTCAACTCTGCTTCTGAAACTGATACAAACCACAGGTCCTCTCACATCCAAAGCTTTGCACTCTAGCGCGACAAACGTGTGAGTTTCGTGAATGATGTAGCTTCCTTTGAGCTGAAAAGGGACTGCGTTTACATGAAAAGAAGTCTTGCTTGTAGGAAGACACAGAGCCTCGGATTTAAAACCAGTTCTGAAGGGCAACACTCAGCACAGTTCCCATCCATCAAACACACTCTCCTTTAGCGCAAGTAGGATTCTCTTGCTTTCTAGAATCTGTAATACAGGAGGAAATATGAGTGTGATCATAACCAAAGTAATGTGTTTCCTACACATATGGACAATAGCGAGCTTAACTCTGCTTCTGGAACTGATACAAACCACAGATCCTCTAACATCCAATACTTTTCAGTTAAGCGCGAGAAACATGTGAGCTTTGTAAATGATGTAGCTCCCTTTGAACTGAAAAGTGACTGTGTTTACCTGAAATGATGTCTTGCTTGTAGGAAGACAGAGAACATGGGATTTAAGTCCATTTCTGAAGAGCATCGTTCAGCACAGTTCCCATCCATGAAACCCACTCTGCTTTAGAGCATGAAGGACGCTATTGCTTTCTAGAATCTCTAATACAGCAGGAAACGTGAGTGTGCTAAGAACAAAAGAACGGTGTTTCCTACACATACGGACCATATTTAGTTTAACTCTGCTTCTGAAACTGATACAAACCACAGGTCCTCTCACATCCAAATCTTTTAACTCTAGCGCGACAAACGTGTGAGTTTCGTGAACGATGTAACTTCCTTTGAGCTGAAAAGGGACTGCGTTTACATGAAACGAAGTCTTTCTTGTAGGAAGACACAGAGCCTGGGATTTAAAACCAGTTCTGAAGGGCAACACTCAGCACAGTTCCCATCCATCAAACACACTCTCCTTTAGCGCAAGAAGGATGCTCTTGCTTTCTAGAATCTGTATACAGCAGGAAATGTGAGTGTGATCATAACCAATGTAATGTGTTTCCTACACATATGGACCATAGCGAGCTTAACTCTGCTTCTGGAACTGATACAAACCACAGATCCTCTAACATCCAACGCTTCTCTGTAAATAGCGAAAACTTGTGAGCTGTGTGAACGATGTAGCTTCCTTTGAGCTGAAAAGGGACTGTGTTAACCTAAAACGAAGTCTTGCTTGTAGGAAGACACAGAGCATGGGATTTAACTCCATTTCTGAAGGGAAACAAACTGCAAAGTTCTCATCCATGAAAGACACTCTGCTTTAGAGCAAGAAGCATGCTCTTGATTTCTAGAGTCTCTAATACAGCAGGAAACGTGAGTGTGCTCAGAACAAAAGAACTGTGTTTCCTACGCATATGGACCACTTCTAGTTCAACTCTGCTTTTGAAACTGATACAAACCACCAGTGTTCTAACATCCAATGCTTTTCAAGTTAAGAGCAAGAAACCTGTGAGCTTCGTGAACGTTTTCCTTTATTTTGAGCTGAAAAGTGCCTGCGTTTACCTGAAACGAAGTCTTGCTTGTAAGAAGACACAGAGCCTGGGATTTAACTCCATTTCTGAAGGAAAACACACAGAACAGTTCCCATCCATGAAACACACTCTGCTTTAGAGAAGGAAGCACGCTCTTGCTTTCAAGAGTCTCTAATACATCAGAAACGTGTGTGTGCTCAAAACAAAAGAACCGTGTTTACTAACCATATGGAACTCATCCAGTTCAACTCTGCTTCTGAAACTGATACAAACCACAGGTTCTCTAACATCCAATGCTTTTCAGTTAAGAGCGAAAAACGTGTGAGCATTGTGAACGAAGTAGCCTCCAATGAGCTGAAAAGGGACTGCGTTTACCAGAAACGAAGTGTTGCTTGTAGGAAGACACAGACCCTGGGACTTGTCTCAATTTCTGAAGTGAAACAAACTGAACAGTTCCCATCTATGAAACACACTCTGCTTTAGAGCGAGAAGCATGCTATTGCTTCTAGAGTCTCTAATACAGCAGGAAAAGTGAGTGTGCTCAGAACCAAAGAACGGTCTTATCCTACACATACGGACCATATTTAGTTCAACTCAGCTTATGAAACTGATACAAACCACAGGTCCTCTATCATCCAAAGCTTTTCACTTAAGCACAACAATCATGTAAGCTTCGAGAAAGATGTAGCTTCATTTGAGATGAAAAGGGACTGCGTTTACCGGAAACAAAATGTTGCTTGTAGGAAGACACAGAGCCAGGGACTTAACTCTATTTCTGAAGTGAAACAAACTGCACAGTTCCCATCCATGAAACACACTCTGCTTTATAGAGAGAAGCACGCTGTTGCTTTCTAGAGTCTGTAATACAGCAGGAACGTGAGTGTAATCATAACCAAAGGACTGTGTTTCCTACACATACGGACCATATCGAGTTCAACTCTGCTCCTGAAACAGGTACAAACCACAGGACCTCTAACATCCAATGCTTTTCAGTTAAGTGAGAGAAACATGTGAGCTTTGTAAATGATGTAGCTCCGTTTGAACTGAAAAGTGACTGTGTTTACCTGAAAAGATGTCTTGATTGTAGGAAGACAGAGAACATGGGATTTAAGTCCATTTCTGAAGAGCATCATTCAGCAAAGTTCCCATCCACAAAACACACTCTACTTTAGAGCATGAGGACGCTATTGCTTTCTAGAATCTCTAATACAGCAGGAAACGTGAGTGTGCTAAGAACAAAAGAACAGTGTTTCCTACACATACGGACCATATTTAGTTCAACTCTGCTTCTGAAACTGATACAAACCACAGGTCCTCTCACATCCAAAGCTTTGCACTCTAGCGCGACAAACGTGTGAGTTTCGTGAATGATGTAGCTTCCTTTGAGCTGAAAAGGGACTGCGTTTACATGAAAAGAAGTCTTGCTTGTAGGAAGACACAGAGCCTCGGATTTAAAACCAGTTCTGAAGGGCAACACTCAGCACAGTTCCCATCCATCAAACACACTCTCCTTTAGCGCAAGTAGGATTCTCTTGCTTTCTAGAATCTGTAATACAGGAGGAAATATGAGTGTGATCATAACCAAAGTAATGTGTTTCCTACACATATGGACCATAGCGAGCTTATCTCTGCTTCTGGAACTGATACAAACCACAGATCCTCTAACATCCAATGCTTTTCAGTTAAGAGCGAAAAACGTGTGAGCATCGTGAATGAATTAGCCTCCTTTGAGCTGAAAAGGGACTGCGTTTACCAGAAACAAAGTGTTGCTTGTAGGAAAACACAGAGCCTGGGACTTTACTCTATTTCTGAATTGAAACAAACTGCACAGTTCCCATCCAAGAAACACACTCTGCTTTATAGTGAGAAGCACGCTGTTGCTTTCTAGAGTCTGTAATACAGCAGGAACCTGAGTGTGATCATAACCAAAGGACTGTGTTTCCTACACATACGGACCATATCGAGTTCTACTCTTCTACTGAAACTGATACAAACCACAGGACCTCTAACATCCAATGCTTTTCAGTTAAGCGCGAGAAACATGTGAGCTTGGTAAATGATGTAGCTCCGTTTGAACTGAAAAGTGACTGTGTTTACCTGAAATGATGTCTTGCTTGTAGGAAGACAGAGAACATGGGATTTAAGTCCATTTCTGAAGAGCATCGTTCAGCACAGTTCCCATCCATGAAACACACTCGACTTTAGAGCATGAAGGATGCTATTGCTTTCTAGAATCTCTAATAGAGCAGGAAATGTAAGTGTGCTAAGAACAAAAGAACGGTGTTTCCTACATATATGGACCATATTTAGTTCAACACTGCTTCTGAAACTGATACAAACCACAAGTCCTCTCACATCCAAAGCTTTTCACTCTAGCGCGACAAACGTGTGAGTTTTTGAAAGATGTAGCTTCATTTGAGCTGAAAAGGGACTTCATTTACCTGAAACAAAATGTTGCTTGTAGGAAGACACAGAGTCTGGGACTTAACTCCATTTCTGAAGTGAAACAACCTGCACAGTTCCCATCCATGAAACACACTCTGCTTTAGAGCGAGAAGCACGCTGTTGCTTTCTAGAGTCTGTAATGCAGCAGGAACGTGAGTGTGATAATAACCAAAGGACTGTGTTTCCTACACATACAGACCATAGCGAGTTCAACTCTGCTTCCGAAACTGATACAAACCACGGATCCTCTAACATGCAATGCTTCTCAGTAAATAGTGAAAACTTTTGAGCTGTGTGAACAATGTAGCTTCCTTTGAGCTGAAAAGGGACTGCGTTTACATAAAACGAAGTCTTGCTTGTAGGAAGACACAGAGCCTGGGATTTAAAACCAGTTCTGAAGGGCAATACTCAGCACAATTCCCATCCATCAAACACACTCTGCTTTAGCGCAAGAAGGATGCTCTTGCTTTCTAGAGTATGTAATACAGCAGGAAATGTGAGTGTGATCATAACCAATGTAATGTGTTTCCTACACATATGGACCATAGCGAGCTTAACTCTGCTTCTGGAACTGATACAAACCACAGATTCTCTAACATCCAATGCTTCTCAGTAAATAGCGAAAACTTGTGAGCTGTGTGAACGATGTAGCTTCCTTTGAGCTGAAAAGGGACTGTGTTAACCTGAAACGAAGTCTTGCTTGTAGGAAGACACAGAGCATGGGATTTAACTCCATTTCTGAAGGGAAACAAACTGCAAAGTTCTCATCCATGAAAGACACTCTGCTTTAGAGCAAGAAGCATGCTCTTGATTTCTAGAGTCTCTAATACAGCAGGAAACATGAGTGTGCTCAGAACAAAAGAACTGTGTTTACTACGCATATGGCCCACTTCTAGTTCAACTCTACTTTTGAAACTGATACAAACCACCAGTGCTCTAACATCCAATGCTTTTCACTTAAGCGCAACAATCATGTAAGCTTCGTGAAAGATGTAGCTTCATTTGAGCCGAAAAGGGACTGCGTTTACCTGAAACAAACTGTTGCTTGTAGGAAGACACAGAGCCTGGGACTTAACTAAATTTCTGAAGTGAAACAAACTGCACAGTTCCCATCCATGAAACACACTCTGCTTTAGAGCGAGAAGCATGCTATTGCTTCTAGAGTCTCTAATACAGCAGGAAACGTGAGTGTGCTCAGAACAAAAGAATTGTGTTTCCTACGCATATGGACCACATCTAGTTCAACTCTGCTTTTGAAACTGATACAAACCACCAGTGCTCTAACATCCAATGCTTTTCAAGTTAAGAGCGAGAAACCTGTGAGCTTCGTGAACGTTGTCCTTTTTTTTGAGCTGAAAATTGACTGTGTTTACCTGAATCGAGGTCTTGCTTGTAAGAAGACACAGAGCCTGGGATTTAACTCCATTTCTGAAGGAAAACACACAGAACAGTTCCCATCCATGAAACACACTCTGCTTTAGAGAAAGAAGCACGCTCTTGCTTTCGCGAGTCTCTATTACTGCAGGAAACCTGTGTTTGCTCAAAACAAAAGAACCATGTTTACTAACCATATGGAACACATCTAGTTCAACTCTGCTTCTGAAACTGATACAAACCACAGGTCCTCTAACATGCAGTGCTTTTCAGTTAAGAGCGAAAAACGTGTGAGCATCGTGAACGAATTAGCCTCCTTTGAGCTGAAAAGGGACTGCGTTTACCAGAAACAAAATGTTACTTGTAGGAAGACACAGAGCTAGGGACTTGTCTCAATTTCTGAAGTGAAACAAACTGCACAGTTCCCATCCATGAAACACACTCTGCTTTATAGCGAGAAGCACGCTGTTGCTTTCTAGAGACTGTAATACAGCAGGAACGTGAGTGTGATCATAACCAAAGGACTGTGTTTCCTACACATACGGACCATATCGAGTTCAACTCTGCTCCTGAAACTGGTACAAACCACAGGACCTCTAACATCCAATGCTTTTCAGTTAAGTGAGAGAAACATGTGAGCTTTGTAAATGATGTAGCTCCGTTTGAACTGAAAAGTGACTGTGTTTACCTGAAATGATGTCTTGCTTGTAGGAAGACAGAGAACATGGGATTTAAGTGCATTTCTGAAGAGCATCATTCAACACAGTTCCCATCCACAAAACACACTCTGCTTTAGTGCATGAGGACGCTATTGCTTTCTAGAATCTCTAATACAGCAGGAAACGTGAGTGTGCTAAGAACAAAAGAATGGTGTTTCCTACACATACGGACCATATTTAGTTCAACTCTGCTTCTGAAACTGATACAAACCACAGGTCCTCTCACATACAAAGCTTTTCACTCTAGCGTGACAAACGTGTGAGTTTCGTGAACGAAGTTGCTCCTTTGAGCTGAAAAGGGACTGCGTTTACCAGAAACGAAGTGTTGCTTGTAGGAAGACACAGACCCTGGGACTTGTCTCAATTTCTGATGTGAAACAAACTGCACAGTTCCCATCTATGAAACACACTCTGCTTTAGAGCGAGAAGCACACTGTTGCTTCTAGAGTCTCTAATACAGCAGGAAAAGTAAGTGTTCTCAGAACAAAAGAAATGTGTTTCCTACACACGCCGACCATATGTAGTTCTACTCTGCTTCTGAAAATGATACAAAGCAGAGGTCCTCTAACATCCAATGATTTTCATTTAAGAGTAAGAAACGTGTGTGCTTTGTGATCGATGTAGCTTCGTTTCAGGTGAAAAGTGACTGCGTTTACCTGAAACGAAGTCTTGATTGTAGGAAGACATAGAGCCTGGGTTTTAACTCCACTTCTGAAGGTAAACAAATAGCACAGTTCTCATCCATGAAACACTCTCTGCTTAGAGCAAGAAGCACACTCTTGCATTCTAGAATCTCTAATACAGCAGGAAATGTGAGTGTGCTCTGAAAAAAAGAACTGTGTTTCCTACACACACGGACCATATCTAGTTCAACTCTGCTTATGAAACTGATGCAAACCACAGCTCCTCTTACATCCAATGCTTTTTATTTAAGAGTTAGAAACGTGTGAGCTTCGTGAAATATGTCTTTCCTTTGAGCTGAAAAGTGACTGCGTTTACCTGAAAATAAGTCTTGATTGTAGGAAGACACAGAGCTTGGGATTTAACTTATTTTCTGAAGGGAAAAACACAGCACAGTTCTCATCCATGAAACACACTCTGCTTTAGAGCAAGAAGCAAGCTCTTGCTTTCTAGAATCTTTAAGACAGCAAGAAACATGAGTGTTCTCAGAACAAAAGAACTGTGTTTCCTACACACGCCGACCATATCTAGTTCAACTCTGCTTATGAAGCTGATACAAACCAGAGGTCCTCTAACATCCAATGATTTTCATTTAAGAGCGAGAAACGTGTGAGCTTTGTGAACGATGTAGCTTCGTTTGAGCTGAAAAGTGACTGTGTTTACCTGAAAGGAAGTCTTGCTTGAAGGAAGATCCAGAGCCTGGGATTAAACTTTACTTCTGAAGGGAAACACACAGCACAGTTCTCATCCATGAAACACACTCTGCTTTAGAGCAAGACGTGCCTTCTTGCTTCTTGATTCTCTAATACATCAATAAACGTGAGTACGCTCAGAACCAAATAACTGTGTTTCCTACAAACACGGCCCATATGTAGTTCAACTCTGCTTCTGAAACTGATACAAAACACAGGACCTCTAACATCCAATGCTTTTCAGTTAAGAGCAAGAACCGTGTGTTCTTGGTGAACAGTGTAACTTCATTTGAGCTGAAAAGTGACTGCGTTTAACTGAAACGAAGTCTTGCTTGTAGGAAGACACAGAGCCTGTGATTTAACTCCATGTCTGAAGGGAAACACACAGCATAGTTCTCATCCAGGAAACACACTCTGCTTTAGAGCAACAACCACGATCTTGCCTTCTAGAGTCTCTAAGACAGCAAGAAAACTGAGTGTGATCAGAACAAAATAACTGTATTTGCTACACACATGGATCATATCTAGTTAAAACTGCTTCTGAGACTGATACAAATCACAGATCCTCAAACATGCAATGTTTTTCAGTTAAGAACTTGAAACGTGTGAGCTTCGTGAACAATGTTGCTTCGTATGAGCTGAAAAGTGACTGCGTTTTCCTGAAGCAAATTCTTGCTCGTAGTAGGACACAGAGCCTAGGATTTAACTCCACTTCTGAAGATATACACACAGCACAGTTCTCATCCATGAAACACACTCTGCTTTAGAGCAAGAAGCAAGCTCTTGCTTTCTAGAATCTCTAAGACAACAACAAACGTGAGTGTGCTCAGAACAAAAGAATTGTGTTTCCTACACACGGATCATATCTAGCTCAACTCTGCTTCTGAAACTGATACAAACCACCGCTCCTCTAACATCCAATGCTTTTCAGTTAAGAGCTAGAAACGTGTGAGCTTCGTGAAATATGTAGCTTCCTTTGAACTGAAAAGTGACTGCATTTACCTGAAGAGATGTCTTGCTTGTAGGAAGACACAGAGCCTGGGATTTAACACCATTTCTAAAGGGAAAAAGAAAGCACAGTTCTCATCCATGAAACACACTCTGCTTTAGAGCAAGACGCACGGTCTTGCTTCTAGATTCTCTAAGACAGCAAGAAACATGAGTGTTCTCAGAACAAAAGAACTGTGTTTCCTACACACACGGACCATATCTTGTTCAACTCTGCTTCTGAAACTGATACAAACCAGAGGTCTTCTAACATCCAATGCTTTTCAGTTAGGAGTGAGAAACGTGTGTGCTTTGTGTCGATGTAGCTTCTTTTGAGCTTAAATGTGACTGCGTTTACCTGAAACGAAGTCTTGCTTGTAGGAAGATACAGTGCCTGGGATTTAACTCCATGTCTGAAGGGAATCACACAGCACAGTTCCCATCCATGAAAAACACTCTGCTTTAGAGCAAGAACCATGCTCTTGCTTTCTAGAGTCTCTAAGACAGCAAGAAATGTGAGAGTGCTCAGAACAAAAGAACTGTGTTTCCAAAAACACACGGACCATATCTAGTTCAACTCTGCTTCTGAAACTGATACAAACCACAGGTCCTCTAACATTCAATGCTTTTCACTTAAGAGCGAGAAACATATAAGCTTCGTGAACAATGTTGTTTCGTTTGAGCTGAAAAGTGACTGAGTTTACCTGAAACAAAGTCTTGCTTGTAGGAAGACACAGAGCCAGGGACTTAACTCCACTTCTGAAGGTAAAAACACAGCACATTTCACATCCATGAAACACACTCTGTTTAGAACAACAAGCAAACTGTTGCATTCTATTTTCTCTACTTCTACAGGAAATGTGAGTGTGCTCTGAACAAAAGAACTGTGTTTCCTACACACATGGATCATATCTAGTTCAACTCTGTTTCTGAAACAGATACAAAACCACAGGTCCTAAACATCCAATGATTTTCAGTTAAGAGCGAGAAACGTGGGAGCTTCGTGAATGATGTAGCTTTGTTTGAGCTGAAAAGTGACTGCGTTTACCTGAAGCGAAGTCTTGCTTGTAGGAAGACACAGAGCCTGGGATTTAACAACATGTCTGAAGGGAAACACACAGCATAGTTCTCATCCATGAGACACACTCTGCTTTAGAGCAAGAAGCACACTCTTGCATTCTATAATCTCTAATACAGCAGGAAATGTGATTGTGCTCTGAAAAATAGAACTGTGTTTCCTACACACACGGACCATACTAGTTCATCTCTGCTTCTCAAACTGATACAAACCACAGGTCCTCTAACATCCAATGCTTTTCACTTAAGAGTGAGAAACGTGTTGCTTCGTTTGAGCTGAAAAGTGACCTCGTAGGAAGACACAGAGCCTGGGATTTACCTCCATTTCTGAAAGGAAATACACAGCACACTTCTCATCCATGAAACACAATCTGCTTTAGAGGAAGAAACGTGAGTGTGCTCAGAACAAAAGAAGTGTGTTTCCTACACACGGATTATATCTAGTTCAACTCTGCTTCTGAAACTGATACAAACCACAGATCCTCTAACATCCAATGCTTTTCAGTTAAGACCGAAAAACGTGTGAGCATCGTGAACGAATTAGCCTCCTTTGAGCTGAAAAGGGACTGCGTTTACCAGAAACAAAGTGTTGCTTGTAGGAAAACACAGAGCCTGGGACTTTACTCTATTTCTGAATTGAAACAAACTGCACAGTTCCCATCCAAGAAACACACTCTGCTTTATAGTGAGAAGCACGCTGTTGCTTTCTAGAGTCTGTAATACAGCAGGAACCTGAGTGTGATCATAACCAAAGGACTGTGTTTCCTACACATACGGACCATATCGAGTTCTACTCTTCTACTGAAACTGATACAAACCACAGGACCTCTAACATCCAATGCTTTTCAGTTAAGCGCGAGAAACATGTGAGCTTGGTAAATGATGTAGCTCCGTTTGAACTGAAAAGTGACTGTGTTTACCTGAAATGATGTCTTGCTTGTAGGAAGACAGAGAACATGGGATTTAAGTCCATTTCTGAAGAGCATCGTTCAGCACAGTTCCCATCCATGAAACACACTCGACTTTAGAGCATGAAGGATGCTATTGCTTTCTAGAATCTCTAATAGAGCAGGAAATGTAAGTGTGCTAAGAACAAAAGAACGGTGTTTCCTACATATATGGACCATATTTAGTTCAACACTGCTTCTGAAACTGATACAAACCACAAGTCCTCTCACATCCAAAGCTTTTCACTCTAGCGCGACAAACGTGTGAGTTTTTGAAAGATGTAGCTTCATTTGAGCTGAAAAGGGACTTCATTTACCTGAAACAAAATGTTGCTTGTAGGAAGACACAGAGTCTGGGACTTAACTCCATTTCTGAAGTGAAACAACCTGCACAGTTCCCATCCATGAAACACACTCTGCTTTAGAGCGAGAAGCACGCTGTTGCTTTCTAGAGTCTGTAATACAGCAGGAACGTGAGTGTGATAATAACCAAAGGACTGTGTTTCCTACACATACAGACCATAGCGAGTTCAACTCTGCTTCCGAAACTGATACAAACCACGGATCCTCTAACATGCAATGCTTCTCAGTAAATAGTGAAAACTTTTGAGCTGTGTGAACGATGTAGCTTCCTTTGAGCTGAAAAGGGACTGCGTTTACATAAAACGAAGTCTTGCTTGTAGGAAGACACAGAGCCTGGGATTTAAAACCAGTTCTGAAGGGCAATACTCAGCACAATTCCCATCCATCAAACACACTCTGCTTTAGCGCAAGAAGGATGCTCTTGCTTTCTAGAGTATGTAATACAGCAGGAAATGTGAGTGTGATCATAACCAATGTAATGTGTTTCCTACACATATGGACCATAGCGAGCTTAACTCTGCTTCTGGAACTGATACAAACCACAGATTCTCTAACATCCAATGCTTCTCAGTAAATAGCGAAAACTTGTGAGCTGTGTGAACGATGTAGCTTCCTTTGAGCTGAAAAGGGACTGTGTTAACCTGAAACGAAGTCTTGCTTGTAGGAAGACACAGAGCATGGGATTTAACTCCATTTCTGAAGGGAAACAAACTGCAAAGTTCTCATCCATGAAAGACACTCTGCTTTAGAGCAAGAAGCATGCTCTTGATTTCTAGAGTCTCTAATACAGCAGGAAACATGAGTGTGCTCAGAACAAAAGAACTGTGTTTACTACGCATATGGCCCACTTCTAGTTCAACTCTACTTTTGAAACTGATACAAACCACCAGTGCTCTAACATCCAATGCTTTTCACTTAAGCGCAACAATCATGTAAGCTTCGTGAAAGATGTAGCTTCATTTGAGCCGAAAAGGGACTGCGTTTACCTGAAACAAACTGTTGCTTGTAGGAAGACACAGAGCCTGGGACTTAACTAAATTTCTGAAGTGAAACAAACTGCACAGTTCCCATCCATGAAACACACTCTGCTTTAGAGCGAGAAGCATGCTATTGCTTCTAGAGTCTCTAATACAGCAGGAAACGTGAGTGTGCTCAGAACAAAAGAATTGTGTTTCCTACGCATATGGACCACATCTAGTTCAACTCTGCTTTTGAAACTGATACAAACCACCAGTGCTCTAACATCCAATGCTTTTCAAGTTAAGAGCGAGAAACCTGTGAGCTTCGTGAACGTTGTCCTTTTTTTTGAGCTGAAAATTGACTGTGTTTACCTGAATCGAGGTCTTGCTTGTAAGAAGACACAGAGCCTGGGATTTAACTCCATTTCTGAAGGAAAACACACAGAACAGTTCCCATCCATGAAACACACTCTGCTTTAGAGAAAGAAGCACGCTCTTGCTTTCGCGAGTCTCTATTACTGCAGGAAACCTGTGTTTGCTCAAAACAAAAGAACCATGTTTACTAACCATATGGAACACATCTAGTTCAACTCTGCTTCTGAAACTGATACAAACCACAGGTCCTCTAACATGCAGTGCTTTTCAGTTAAGAGCGAAAAACGTGTGAGCATCGTGAACGAATTAGCCTCCTTTGAGCTGAAAAGGGACTGCGTTTACCAGAAACAAAATGTTACTTGTAGGAAGACACAGAGCTAGGGACTTGTCTCAATTTCTGAAGTGAAACAAACTGCACAGTTCCCATCCATGAAACACACTCTGCTTTATAGCGAGAAGCACGCTGTTGCTTTCTAGAGACTGTAATACAGCAGGAATGTGAGTGTGATCATAACCAAAGGACTGTGTTTCCTACACATACGGACCATATCGAGTTCAACTCTGCTCCTGAAACTGGTACAAACCACAGGACCTCTAACATCCAATGCTTTTCAGTTAAGTGAGAGAAACATGTGAGCTTTGTAAATGATGTAGCTCCGTTTGAACTGAAAAGTGACTGTGTTTACCTGAAATGATGTCTTGCTTGTAGGAAGACAGAGAACATGGGATTTAAGTGCATTTCTGAAGAGCATCATTCAACACAGTTCCCATCCACAAAACACACTCTGCTTTAGTGCATGAGGACGCTATTGCTTTCTAGAATCTCTAATACAGCAGGAAACGTGAGTGTGCTAAGAACAAAAGAATGGTGTTTCCTACACATACGGACCATATTTAGTTCAACTCTGCTTCTGAAACTGATACAAACCACAGGTCCTCTCACATACAAAGCTTTTCACTCTAGCGTGACAAACGTGTGAGTTTAGTGAACGAAGTTGCTCCTTTGAGCTGAAAAGGGACTGCGTTTACCAGAAACGAAGTGTTGCTTGTAGGAAGACACAGACCCTGGGACTTGTCTCAATTTCTGATGTGAAACAAACTGCACAGTTCCCATCTATGAAACACACTCTGCTTTAGAGCGAGAAGCACACTGTTGCTTCTAGAGTCTCTAATACAGCAGGAAAAGTAAGTGTTCTCAGAACAAAAGAAATGTGTTTCCTACACACGCCGACCATATGTAGTTCTACTCTGCTTCTGAAAATGATACAAAGCAGAGGTCCTCTAACATCCAATGATTTTCATTTAAGAGTAAGAAACGTGTGTGCTTTGTGATCGATGTAGCTTCGTTTCAGGTGAAAAGTGACTGCGTTTACCTGAAACGAAGTCTTGATTGTAGGAAGACATAGAGCCTGGGTTTTAACTCCACTTCTGAAGGTAAACAAATAGCACAGTTCTCATCCATGAAACACTCTCTGCTTAGAGCAAGAAGCACACTCTTGCATTCTAGAATCTCTAATACAGCAGGAAATGTGAGTGTGCTCTGAAAAAAAGAACTGTGTTTCCTACACACACGGACCATATCTAGTTCAACTCTGCTTATGAAACTGATGCAAACCACAGCTCCTCTTACATCCAATGCTTTTTATTTAAGAGTTAGAAACGTGTGAGCTTCGTGAAATATGTCTTTCCTTTGAGCTGAAAAGTGACTGCGTTTACCTGAAAATAAGTCTTGATTGTAGGAAGACACAGAGCTTGGGATTTAACTTATTTTCTGAAGGGAAAAACACAGCACAGTTCTCATCCATGAAACACACTCTGCTTTAGAGCAAGAAGCAAGCTCTTGCTTTCTAGAATCTTTAAGACAGCAAGAAACATGAGTGTTCTCAGAACAAAAGAACTGTGTTTCCTACACACGCCGACCATATCTAGTTCAACTCTGCTTATGAAGCTGATACAAACCAGAGGTCCTCTAACATCCAATGATTTTCATTTAAGAGCGAGAAACGTGTGAGCTTTGTGAACGATGTAGCTTCGTTTGAGCTGAAAAGTGACTGTGTTTACCTGAAAGGAAGTCTTGCTTGAAGGAAGATCCAGAGCCTGGGATTAAACTTTACTTCTGAAGGGAAACACACAGCACAGTTCTCATCCATGAAACACACTCTGCTTTAGAGCAAGACGTGCCTTCTTGCTTCTTGATTCTCTAATACATCAATAAACGTGAGTACGCTCAGAACCAAATAACTGTGTTTCCTACAAACACGGCCCATATGTAGTTCAACTCTGCTTCTGAAACTGATACAAAACACAGGACCTCTAACATCCAATGCTTTTCAGTTAAGAGCAAGAACCGTGTGTTCTTGGTGAACAGTGTAACTTCATTTGAGCTGAAAAGTGACTGCGTTTAACTGAAACGAAGTCTTGCTTGTAGGAAGACACAGAGCCTGTGATTTAACTCCATGTCTGAAGGGAAACACACAGCATAGTTCTCATCCAGGAAACACACTCTGCTTTAGAGCAACAACCACGATCTTGCCTTCTAGAGTCTCTAAGACAGCAAGAAAACTGAGTGTGATCAGAACAAAATAACTGTATTTGCTACACACATGGATCATATCTAGTTAAAACTGCTTCTGAGACTGATACAAATCACAGATCCTCAAACATGCAATGTTTTTCAGTTAAGAACTTGAAACGTGTGAGCTTCGTGAACAATGTTGCTTCGTATGAGCTGAAAAGTGACTGCGTTTTCCTGAAGCAAATTCTTGCTCGTAGTAGGACACAGAGCCTAGGATTTAACTCCACTTCTGAAGATATACACACAGCACAGTTCTCATCCATGAAACACACTCTGCTTTAGAGCAAGAAGCAAGCTCTTGCTTTCTAGAATCTCTAAGACAACAACAAACGTGAGTGTGCTCAGAACAAAAGAATTGTGTTTCCTACACACGGATCATATCTAGCTCAACTCTGCTTCTGAAACTGATACAAACCACCGCTCCTCTAACATCCAATGCTTTTCAGTTAAGAGCTAGAAACGTGTGAGCTTCGTGAAATATGTAGCTTCCTTTGAACTGAAAAGTGACTGCATTTACCTGAAGAGATGTCTTGCTTGTAGGAAGACACAGAGCCTGGGATTTAACACCATTTCTAAAGGGAAAAAGAAAGCACAGTTCTCATCCATGAAACACACTCTGCTTTAGAGCAAGACGCACGGTCTTGCTTCTAGATTCTCTAAGACAGCAAGAAACATGAGTGTTCTCAGAACAAAAGAACTGTGTTTCCTACACACACGGACCATATCTTGTTCAACTCTGCTTCTGAAACTGATACAAACCAGAGGTCTTCTAACATCCAATGCTTTTCAGTTAGGAGTGAGAAACGTGTGTGCTTTGTGTCGATGTAGCTTCTTTTGAGCTTAAATGTGACTGCGTTTACCTGAAACGAAGTCTTGCTTGTAGGAAGATACAGTGCCTGGGATTTAACTCCATGTCTGAAGGGAATCACACAGCACAGTTCCCATCCATGAAAAACACTCTGCTTTAGAGCAAGAACCATGCTCTTGCTTTCTAGAGTCTCTAAGACAGCAAGAAATGTGAGAGTGCTCAGAACAAAAGAACTGTGTTTCCAAAAACACACGGACCATATCTAGTTCAACTCTGCTTCTGAAACTGATACAAACCACAGGTCCTCTAACATTCAATGCTTTTCACTTAAGAGCGAGAAACATATAAGCTTCGTGAACAATGTTGTTTCGTTTGAGCTGAAAAGTGACTGAGTTTACCTGAAACAAAGTCTTGCTTGTAGGAAGACACAGAGCCAGGGACTTAACTCCACTTCTGAAGGTAAAAACACAGCACATTTCACATCCATGAAACACACTCTGTTTAGAACAACAAGCAAACTGTTGCATTCTATTTTCTCTACTTCTACAGGAAATGTGAGTGTGCTCTGAACAAAAGAACTGTGTTTCCTACACACATGGATCATATCTAGTTCAACTCTGTTTCTGAAACAGATACAAAACCACAGGTCCTAAACATCCAATGATTTTCAGTTAAGAGCGAGAAACGTGGGAGCTTCGTGAATGATGTAGCTTTGTTTGAGCTGAAAAGTGACTGCGTTTACCTGAAGCGAAGTCTTGCTTGTAGGAAGACACAGAGCCTGGGATTTAACAACATGTCTGAAGGGAAACACACAGCATAGTTCTCATCCATGAGACACACTCTGCTTTAGAGCAAGAAGCACACTCTTGCATTCTATAATCTCTAATACAGCAGGAAATGTGATTGTGCTCTGAAAAATAGAACTGTGTTTCCTACACACACGGACCATACTAGTTCATCTCTGCTTCTCAAACTGATACAAACCACAGGTCCTCTAACATCCAATGCTTTTCACTTAAGAGTGAGAAACGTGTTGCTTCGTTTGAGCTGAAAAGTGACCTCGTAGGAAGACACAGAGCCTGGGATTTACCTCCATTTCTGAAAGGAAATACACAGCACACTTCTCATCCATGAAACACAATCTGCTTTAGAGGAAGAAACGTGAGTGTGCTCAGAACAAAAGAAGTGTGTTTCCTACACACGGATTATATCTAGTTCAACTCTGCTTCTGAAACTGATACAAACCACAGGTCCTCTATCATCCATTGCTTTTCATGAAAGAGCAAGAAACGTGTTAGCTTTGTGAATGATGTAGTTTCTTTTGAGCTGAAAAGTGACTGCGTTTACCTGAAAAGAAGTCTTGCTTTTAGGAAGACAAAGAGCCTGGGATTTAACTCCATTTCTGAAGGGAAACAGTAAACACTGTTCTCATCCATGAAACACACTGTGCTTTAGAGCAAGACGCACGGCCTTGCTTCTAGATAATCTAATATAACAGTAAACGTGAGTGCGCTCAGAACAAAATAACTGTGTTTCCTACACACTCGGCCAATATCTAGTTCAACTCTGCTTCTGAAACTAATACAAAACACAGAACCTCTAACATCCATAGCTTTTCAGGTAAGAGGGAGAACCATGTGTGCTTGGTGAACAATGTACCTTCGTTTGAGCTGAAAAGTGACTGTGTTTACTTGAAACGAAGTCTTGCATGTAGGAAGACACAGAGCCTGGGATTTAACTCCATTTATGAAGGGAAACACACAGCACAGTTCTCATCCATGAACACTTTCGGCTTTAGAGCAAGAATCACGCTCTTGCTTTCTATAGTCTCTAAGACTGCAAGAAATGTGAGTGTGCTCAGATCAAAAGAACTGTTTTTCCTACACACATGGATCATATCTAGTTCAACTCTGCTTCTGAAACTGATACAAACCACAGGTCGTCTAACATCCAATGCTTTTCACTTAAGAGTGAGAAACGTGTGAGCTTCGTGAACAATGTTGCTTCGTTTGAGCTGAAAAGTGACCTCGTTTACCTGAAGCGAGTCTTGCTTGTAGAAAGACACAGACCTTGAGATATAACACAATTTTTGAAGAGAAGCACAAAGCATAGTTCTCATCCATGAAACACACACTGTTTTTGAGCAAGAAGCACGCTATTGCTTTCTAGAGTCTCTAAGAGAGGAGGAAATGTGAGTGTGCTCAGAACAAAAGAACTGTGTTTCCTACACACATGGATCATATCTAGTTCAACTCTGCTTCTGGAACTGATGAGAAACACAGGTCCTCTTACATCCAATGATTTTCAGTTAAGAGCGAGAAACGTGTCAACTTTCGTGTACGATGTAGCTTCGTTTGAGCTAAAAAAGTGACTGCATTTACCTGAAATGAAGTCTTGATTGTAGGAAGACACAGAGCCTGGGATTTACCTCCATTTCTGAAAGGAAATACAAAGCACAGTTCTCATCCATGAAACACACTGTGCTTTAGAGCAAGACGCACCGTCTTGCTTCTAGATTCTCTAATAAAAGAGTAAACGTGAGTGCGCTCAGAACAAAATAACTGTGTTTCCCCCACTCATGGCCCATATCTAGTTCAACTCTGCTTCTGAAACTGATACAAATCACAGGACCTCTAACATCCAATGCTTTACAGTTAAGAGCGAGAAACGTGTGAGATTCGTGAACAATGTTCCTTCGTTTGAGCTGAAAAGTGACTGCGTTTATCTGAAGCGAAGTCCTGCTTGTAGGAAGACACAGAGCCTGGGATTTAACTCAACTTCTGAAGGTAAACACAGAGCACAGTTCTCATCCAAGAAACACACTGTGCTTTAGTGCAAGACGCACGGTCTTGCTTCTAGATTTGTAATACAACAGTAAACATGCGTGCCCTCAGAACAAAATAACTGTGTTTCCTAGACACACGGCCCATATCTAGTTCAACTCCGCTTCTGAAACTGATACAAAACACAGGACCTCTAACATCCAATGCTTTTCCCTTAAGAGCGAGGATCGTGTGAGCTTATTGAATAATGTTGCTTTGTTTGAGCTGAAAAGTGACTGCATTTACCTGAAAAGATGTCTTGCTTGTATGATGACACAGAGCCTGGAATTTAACTCCACTTCTGAAGGTAAACTCACAGCAGAGTTCTCATCCATGAAACACACTCTGCTTTAGAGCAAGAAGCACGCACTTGCTTTCTACAGACTCTAATACAGCACGAAACATGAGAATGCTCTGAGGAAAAGAACTGTGGTGGCTACACACACAGACCTTATCTAGTTCAACTCTGCTTCTGAAGATATACAAACCACAGGTCCTCTAACATCCAATAATTTTCTGTTAAGAGCGATAAACATGTGAGCATTGTGAAATATGTAGCTTCGTTTGAGCTGAAAAGTGACTGCGTTTACATGAAACAAAGTATTGCTTGTAGGAAGACACAGAGCCTGGGATTAAACTCCATTTCTGAAGGGAAACACACAGCACAGTTCTCATCCATGAAACATACTCTGCTTTTGAGCAAGAAGCATGCTCTTGCTTTCAAGAGTCTCTAAGAGACCAGGAAATGTGAGTGTGCTCAGAACAAAAGAACTGTGTTTCCTACACACATGGATCATATTTCGTTCAACTCTGCTTCTGAAACTGATACAAACCACAGGTCCTCTAACATCCAATGCTTTTCAGTTAAGAGCGAGAAACGTGTGACCTTCGTGAACGATGTAGCTTTTTTGGATCTGAAAAGTGACTGCATTTTCCTGAAATGAAGTCTTGCTTGTAGGAAGACACAGATCCTGGGATTTAAATCCATTTCTGAAGGTTAACACAAAGCACAGTTCTCATCCATGAAACACACTCTGCATTAGAGCAAGAAGCACACTCTTGCTTTCTAGAATCTCTAATACAGCAGTAAACGTGTGTGTGCTCTGGAGAAAAGAACTGTGTTTCCTACACACACGGACCATTTTTAGTTCAACTCTACTTCTAGAACTGATAAAAAACAAAGGTCCTCTAACATCCAATGCTTTTCAGTTAAGAGCCAGAAATGTGTGAGCTTCGTCTGTGATGTAGCTTTGTTTGAGCTAAAAAGTGACTGCGTTTACCTGAAAAGAAGACTTGCTTGTAGGAAGACACAGAGCTTGAGATTTAACTCAATTTCTGAAGGGAAACACAAAGCAGAGTTCTCATCCATGAAACACACTGTGCTTTTGAGCAAGAAGCACGCTCTTGCTTTCTAGAGTCTCTAATAGAGGAGGAAACATGAGTGTGCTCAGAACAAAAGAACTGTGTTTCCTACACACATGCATCATATCTACTTCATGTCTGCTTCTGGAAGTGATAAAAAACACAGGTCCTCTAAAATCCAATGCTTTTCAATTAAGAGCGAGAAACGTGAGCTTCGTGAAATACGTAGCTTCCTTTGAGATGAAAAGTGACTGCGTTTACCTGAAAAGAAGACTTGCTTGTAGGAAGACACAGATCCTGGGATTTAAATCCATTTCAGAAGGGGAACACAAAGCACAGTTCTCATCCATGAAACACACTCTGCATTAGACCAAGAAGCACACTCTTGCTTTCTAGAATCTCTAATACAGCAGTAAACGTGTGTGTGCTCTGTAGAAAAGAACTGTGTTTCCTACACACACGGACCATATCTAGTTCAACTCTACTTCTGGAAGTGATAAAAAACACAGGTCCTCTAAAATCCAATGATTTTCAGTTAAGAGCGAGAAACGTGTGATCTTCGTGTACAATGTAGATACGTTTGAGCTGCAAAGGGATCCGTTTACCTGAAATGAAATCTTGCTTGTAGGAAGACACAGAGCCTGGGATTTAACTCCACTTCTGAAGGTAAACACACAGCACAGTTCTCATCCATGAAAAACTCTCTGCATTAGAGCAAGAAGCACACTCTTGCATTCTAGAATCTCTATTACAGCAGGAAATTTGAATGTGCACTGTAAAAAGAACTGTGTTTCCTACACACGGACCATATCTAGTATAACTCTGCTTCTGAAACTGATACAAACCACAGGTTCTCTAACATCTAATGCTTTTCAATTAAGAGCGAGAAACGTGAGCTTCGTGAAATACATAGCTTCCTTTGAGCTGAAAAGTGACTGCGTTTACCTGAAAAGAGGTCTTGCTTGTAGGAAGACACAGAGCCTGGGATTTAACTCCATTTCTGAAGATAAACAACAGCATAGTTCCTATCCATGAAACACACTCTGCTTTAGAGCAAGAAGCACACTCTTGCATTCTAGAATCTGTAATAGAGCAGGGAATGTGAGTGTGCTGTGAACAAAAGAACTGTGTTTCCTACACACACGGCCCATATCTAGTTCAACCCTGCTTCGGAAACTGATAAAAAAACACAGGAACTCTAACATCCAATGCTTTTCAATATGAGCGAGAACTGTTTGTGCTTTGTGAACGATGTAGCTTTGTTTGTCTGAAAAGTGACTGCGATTACATGAAAAGAAGTCTTGCTGGTAGGAAGGCACAGGGCTTGGGATCTGACCCAGTTTCTCAAGGGAAAAACACAGCACAGTTCTCATCCATGAAACACACTGTGCTTTAGAACAAGACGCACGTTCTTGCTTCTAGATTCTCTAATACAACAGTAAACGTGAGTGCGCTCAGAACAAAATAACTGTGTTTCCTACAAACACGGCCCATATCTAATTTAACTCTGCTTCTGAAACTGATTCAAAACAAAGGACCTCTAACATCCAATGCTTTTCAATTAAGTGCGAAAACCGTGTGTGCTTGGTGAACAATGAACCTTCATTTGAGCTGAAAAGTGACTGCGTTTATCTGAAAAGAAGTCTTGCTTGTAGGAAGACACAGAGGCTTGGATTTAACTCCATGTCAGAAGGGAAACACACACCACAGTTCTCATCCTGAAATACAATCTGCTTCAGAGGAAGAACCATGCTCTTTCTTTGTAGAGTCTCTAAGACAGCAAGACACGTGAGTATGCTCAGAACCAAAGAACTGTGTTTCCTACACTCATGGATCATATCTAGTTCAACTCTGCGTCTGCAACTGATAAAAAACACAGGTCCTCTAACATCCAATGATTTTCAGTTAGGAGCGAGAAACGTGTGAGCTTCGTGTACGATCTAGCATTGGTTGAGCTAAAAAAGTGACTGCATTTACCTGAAACGAAGTCTTGATTGTAGGAAGACACAGAGGCTTGGATTTAACTCCATGTCTGAAGGGAAACACACAACACAGTTCTCATCCTGAAATACAATCTGCTTCAGCAGAAGAACCACGCTCTTGCTTTCTAGAGTCTCTAAGACAGCAAGACACATGAGTATGCTCAGAACAAAAGAACTGTGTTTCCTACACTCATGGATCATATCTAGTTCAACTTTGCTTCTGGAACTGATAAAAAACACAGGTCCTCTTACATCCAATGATTTTCATTTAAGAGCGAGAAACGTGTAACCTTCATGTACGATGTAGCTTTGGTTGAGCAAAAAAGTGACTGCGTTTCCTGAAATGAATTCTTGATTGTAGGAAGACACAGAGCATGGGATTTACCTCCATTTCTGAAGGGAAACACACAGAACAGTTCTCATCCATGATACACACTCTGCTTTAGAGCAAGAAGCACACACTTGCTTTCTACCCTCTCTAATACAACATGAAACATGAGTTTGCTCTGAACAAAAGAACTGTTTCCTACACACACGGACCATATCTAGTTCAACTCTGTTTCTGAAACTGATACAAACCACAGGTCCTCTAACATCCAATGTTTTTCATTTAAGAGCGAGAAACGTGTGAGCTTCGTGAACAATGTTGCTTCATTTCAGCTGAAAAGTTACTGCGTTTACCTGAAGCGAAATCATGCTTTTAGGAAGACACAGAGCCAGGGATTTAACTCCACTTCTCAAGGTAAACACACAGCACAGTTCTCATCCATGAAACACACTCTGCTTTAGAGCAAGAAGCACACACTTGCATTCTAGAATCTCTAATAGAACAGGAAATGTGAGTGTGCAGTGAACAAAAGAACTGTGTTTCCTACACACACGGCCCATATCTAGTTCAACTCTGCTTCTGAAACTGATACAAACCACAGGTTCTCTAACATCTAATGCTTTTCAATTAAGAGCGAGAAACTTGAGCTTCGTGAAATACGTAGCTTCCTTTGAGCTGAAAAGTGACTGCGTTTACCTGAAAAGAGGTCTTGCTTGTAGGAAGACACAGAGCCTGGGATTTAACTCCATTTCTGAAGATAAACAACAGCATAGTTCCTATCCATGAAACACACTCTGCTTTAGAGCAAGAAGCACACTCTTGCATTCTAGAATCTGTAATAGAGCAGGAAATGTGAGTGTGCTGTGAACAACAGAACTGTGTTTCCTACACACACGGCCCATATCTAGTTCAACCCTGCTTCGGAAACTGATAAAAAAACAGAGGAACTCTAACATCCAATGCTTTTCAATATGAGCGAGAACTGTTTGTGCTTTGTGAACGATGTAGCTTTGTTTGTCTGAAAAGTGACTGCGATTACATGAAAAGAAGTCTTGCTGGTAGGAAGGCACAGGGCTTGGGATCTGACCCAGTTTCTCAAGGGAAAAACACAGCACAGTTCTCATCCATGAAACACACTGTGCTTTAGAACAAGACGCACGTTCTTGCTTCTAGATTCTCTAATACAACAGTAAACGTGAGTGCGCTCAGAACAAAATAACTGTGTTTCCTACAAACACGGCCCATATCTAATTTAACTCTGCTTCTGAAACTGATTCAAAACAAAGGACCTCTAACATCCAATGCTTTTCAATTAAGTGCGAGAACCGTGTGTGCTTGGTGAACAATGAACCTTCATTTGAGCTGAAAAGTGACTGCGTTTATCTGAAAAGAAGTGTTGCTTGTAGGAAGACACAGAGGCTTGGATTTAACTCCATGTCAGAAGGGAAACACACACCACAGTTCTCATCCTGAAATACAATCTGCTTCAGAGGAAGAACCATGCTCTTTCTTTGTAGAGTCTCTAAGACAGCAAGACACGTGAGTATGCTCAGAACCAAAGAACTGTGTTTCCTACACTCATGGATCATATCTAGTTCAACTCTGCGTCTGCAACTGATAAAAAACACAGGTCCTCTAACATCCAATGATTTTCAGTTAGGAGCGAGAAACGTGTGAGCTTTGTGTACGATCTAGCATTGGTTGAGCTAAAAAAGTGACTGCATTTACCTGAAACGAAGTCTTGATTGTAGGAAGACACAGAGGCTTGGATTTAACTCCATGTCTGAAGGGAAACACACAACACAGTTCTCATCCTGAAATACAATCTGCTTCAGCAGAAGAACCACGCTCTTGCTTTCTAGAGTCTCTAAGACAGCAAGACACATGAGTATGCTCAGAACAAAAGAACTGTGTTTCCTACACTCATGGATCATATCTAGTTCAACTTTGCTTCTGGAACTGATAAAAAACACAGGTCCTCTTACATCCAATGATTTTCATTTAAGAGCGAGAAACGTGTAACCTTCATGTACGATGTAGCTTTGGTTGAGCAAAAAAGTGACTGCGTTTCCTGAAATGAAGTCTTGATTGTAGGAAGACACAGAGCATGGGATATACCTCCATTTCGGAAGGGAAACACACAGAACAGTTCTCATCCATGATACACACTCTGCTTTAGAGCAAGAAGCACACACTTGCTTTCTACCGTCTCTAATACAGCAGGATACATGAGTTTGCTCTGAACAAAAGAACTGTTTCCTACACACACAGACCATATCTAGTTCAACTCTGTTTCTGAAACTGATACAAACCACAGGTCCTGTAACATCCAATGTTTTTCATTTAAGAGCGAGAAACGTGTGAGCTTTGTGAACAATGTTGCTTCATTTCAGCTGAAAAGTGACTGCGTTTACCTGAAGCGAAATCTTGCTTTTAGGAAGACACAGAGCCAGGGATTTAACTCCACTTCTCAAGGTAAACACACAGCACAGTTCTCATCCATGAAACACACTCTGCTTTAGAGCAAGAAGCATACTCTTGCATTCTAGAATCTCTAATAGAGTAGGAAATGTGAGTGTGCAGTGAACAAAAGAACTGTGTTTCCTACACACACGGCCCATATCTAGTTCAACTCTGCTTCTGAAACTGATACAAACCACAGGTCCTCTAACATCCAATGCTTTTCAGTTAAGAGCGAGAACCGTGTGTGTTTGCTGAACAATGAACCTTCATTTGAGCTGAAAAGTGACTGCGTTTACCTGAAACGTAGTCTTGCATGTAGGAAAAACAGAGCCTGGGTTTTAACTCCCTGTCTGGAGGGAAACACTCAGCACAGTTCTTGTCCGTGAAATACATTCTGCTTTAAAACAAGAACCACGCTCTTGCTTCTACATTCTCTAATACAACAGGAAACGTGAGTGTGCTCAGAACACCATAACTATATTTCCTACACACACTGACCATATCTAGTTCAACTCTTCCTCTGAAACTGATACATACCTCAGGTCCTCTAACATCCAATGATTATCAGTTAAGAGCGATAAACGTGTGAGCTTTGTGAACATTGTAGCTTCATTTGAGCTGAAAAGTGACTGCGTTTACATGAAACAAAGTATTGCTTGTAGGAAGACACAGAGCCTGGGATTAAACTCCATTTCTGAAGGGAAACACACAGCACAGTTCTCATCCATGAAACATACTCTGCTTTTGAGCAAGAAGCATGCTCTTGCTTTCAAGAGTCTCTAAGAGACCAGGAAATGTGAGTGTTCTCAGAACAAAAGAACTGTGTTTCCTACACACATGGATCATATTTCGTTCAACTCTGCTTCGGAAACTGATACAAACCACAGGTCCTCTAACATCCAATGCTTTTCAGTTAAGAGCGAGAAACGTGTGACCTTCGTGAACGATGTAGCTTTTTTGGATCTGAAAAGTGACTGCATTTTCCTAAAATGAAGTCTTGCTTGTAGGAAGACACAGATCCTGGGATTTAAATCCATTTCTGAAGGTTAACACAAAGCACAGTTCTCATCCATGAAACACACTCTGCATTAGAGCAAGAAGCACACTCTTGCTTTCTAGAATCTCTAATACAGCAGTAAACGTGTGTGTGCTCTGGAGAAAAGAACTGTGTTTCCTACACACACGGACCATTTTTAGTTCAACTCTACTTCTAGAACTGATAAAAAACAAAGGTCCTCTAACATCCAATGCTTTTCAGTTAAGAGCCAGAAATGTGTGAGCTTCATCTGCGATGTAGCTTTGTTTGAGCTAAAAAGTGACTGCGTTTACCTGAAAAGAAGACTTGCTTGTAGGAAGACACAGAGCTTGAGATTTAACTCAATTTCTGAAGGGAAACACAAAGCAGAGTTCTCATCCATGAAACACACTGTGCTTTTGAGCAAGAAGCACGCTCTTGCTTTCTAGAGTCTCTAATAGAGGAGGAAACATGAGTGTGCTCAGAACACCATAACTATATTTCCTACACACACTGACCATATCTAGTTCAACTCTTCCTCTGAAACTGATACATACCTCAGGTCCTCTAACATCCAATGATTATCAGTTAAGAGCGATAAACGTGTGAGCTTTGTGAACATTGTAGCTTCATTTGAGCTGAAAAGTGACTGCGTTTACATGAAACAAAGTATTGCTTGTAGGAAGACACAGAGCCTGGGATTTAACTCCACTTCTGAAGGTAAACACACAGCACAGTTCTCATCCATGAAAAACACTCTGCTTTAGAGCAAGAAGCACTCTCTTGCATTCTAGAATCTCTATTACAGCAGGAAATGTGAGTGTGCACGTTAAAAAGAACTGTGTTTCCTACACACACGGACCATATCTAGTTCAACTCTGCTTCTGAAACTGATACAAACCACAGGTTCTCTAACATCTAATGCTTTTCAATTAAGAGCGAGAAACGTGAGCTTCGTGAAATACGTAGCTTCCTTTGAGATGAAAAGTGACTGCGTTTACCTGAAAAGAAGACTTGCTTGTAGGAAGACACAGATCCTGGGATTTAAATCCATTTCAGAAGGGGAACACAAAGCACAGTTCTCATCCATGAAACACACTCTGCATTAGACCAAGAAGCACACTCTTGCTTTCTAGAATCTCTAATACAGCAGTAAACGTGTGTGTGCTCTGTAGAAAAGAACTGTGTTTCCTACACACACGGCCCATATCTAGTTCAACTCTACTTCTGGAAGTGATAAAAAACACAGGTCCTCTAAAATCCAATGATTTTCAGTTAAGAGCGAGAAACGTGTGATCTTCGTGTACAATGTAGCTACGTTTGAGCTGCAAAGGGATCCGTTTACCTGAAATGAAGTCTTGCTTGTAGGAAGACACAGAGCCTGGGATTTAACTCCACTTCTTAAGGTAAACACACAGCACAGTTCTCATCCATGAAAAACTCTCTGCATTAGAGCAAGAAGCACACTCTTGCATTCTAGAATCTCTATTACAGCAGGAAATTTGAGTGTGCACTGTAAAAAGAACTGTGTTTCCTACACACGGACCATATCTAGTATAACTCTGCTTCTGAAACTGATACAAACCACAGGTTCTCTAACATCTAATGCTTTTCAGTTAAGAGCGAGAAACGTGAGCTTCGTGAAATACATAGCTTCCTTTGAGCTGAAAAGTGACTGCGTTTACCTGAAAAGAGGTCTTGCTTGTAGGAAGACACAGAGCCTGGGATTTAACTCCATTTCTGAAGATAAACAACAGCATAGTTCCTATCCATGAAACACACTCTGCTTTAGAGCAAGAAGCACACTCTTGCATTCTAGAATCTGTAATAGAGCAGGAAATGTGAGTGTGCTGTGAACAAAAGAACTGTGTTTCCTACACACACGGCCCATATCTAGTTCAACCCTGCTTCGGAAACTGATAAAGAAAACACAGGAACTCTAACATCCAATGCTTTTCAAAATGAGCGAGAACTGTTTGTGCTTTGTGAACGATGTGGCTTTGTTTGAGGAGAAAAGTGATTGCGAATACATGAAAAGAAGTCTTGCTGGTAGGAAGACACAGGGCTTGGGATTTGACCCAGTTTCTCAAGGGAAAAACACAGCACAGTTCTCATCCATGAAACACACTGTGCTTTAGAACAAGACGCACGTTCTTGCTTCTAGATTCTCTAATACAACAGTAAACGTGAGTGCGCTCAGAACAAAATAACTGTGTTTCCTACAAACACGGCCCATATCTAATTTAACTCTGCTTCTGAAACTGATTCAAAACAAAGGACCTCTAACATCCAATATTTTCAATTAAGTGCGAGAACCGTGTGTGCTTGGTGAACAATGAACCTTCATTTGAGCTGAAAAGTGACTGCGTTTATCTGAAAAGAAGTCTTGCTTGTAGGAAGACACAGAGGCTTGGATTTAACTCCATGTCAGAAGGGAAACACACACCACAGTTCTCATCCTGAAATACAATCTGCTTCAGAGGAAGAACCATGCTCTTTCTTTGTAGAGTCTCTAAGACAGCAAGACACGTGAGTATGCTCAGAACCAAAGAACTGTGTTTCCTACACTCATGGATCATATCTAGTTCAACTCTGCGTCTGCAACTGATAAAAAACACAGGTCATCTAACATCCAATGATTTTCAGTTAGGAGCGAGAAACGTGTGAGCTTCGTGTACGATCTAGCATTGGTTGAGCTAAAAAAGTGACTGCATTTACCTGAAACGAAGTCTTGATTGTAGGAAGACACAGAGGCTTGGATTTAACTCCATGTCTGAAGGGAAACACACAACACAGTTCTCATCCTGAAATACAATCTGCTTCAGCAGAAGAACCACGCTCTTGCTTTCTAGAGTCTCTAAGACAGCAAGACACATGAGTATGCTCAGAACAAAAGAACTGTGTTTCCTACACTCATGGATCATATCTAGTTCAACTTTGCTTCTGGAACTGATAAAAAACACAGGTCCTCTTACATCCAATGATTTTCATTTAAGAGCGAGAAACGTGTAACCTTCATGTACGATGTAGCTTTGGTTGAGCAAAAAAGTGACTGCGTTTCCTGAAATGAATTCTTGATTGTAGGAAGACACAGAGCATGGGATTTACCTCCATTTCGGAAGGGAAACACACAGAACAGTTCTCATCCATGATACACACTCTGCTTTAGAGCAAGAAGCACACACTTGCTTTCTACCGTCTCTAATACAGCAGGATACATGAGTTTGCTAAGAACAAAAGAACTGTTTCCTACACACACAGACCATATCTAGTTCAACTCTGTTTCTGAAACTGATACAAACCACAGGTCCTGTAACATCCAATGTTTTTCATTTAAGAGCGAGAAACGTGTGAGCTTTGTGAACAATGTTGCTTCATTTCAGCTGAAAAGTGACTGCGTTTACCTGAAGCGAAATCTTGCTTTTAGGAAGACACAGAGGCAGGGATTTAACTCCACTTCTCAAGGTAAACACACAGCACAGTTCTCATCCATGAAACACACTCTGCTTTAGAGCAAGAAGCATACTCTTGCATTCTAGAATCTCTAATAGAGTAGGAAATGTGAGTGTGCAGTGAACAAAAGAACTGTGTTTCCTACACACACGGCCCATATCTAGTTCAACTCTGCTTCTGAAACTGATACAAACCACAGGTTCTCTAACAACTAATGCTTTTCAATTAAGAGCGAGAAACTTGAGCTTCGTGAAATACGTAGCTTCCTTTGAGCTGAAAAGTGACTGCGTTTACCTGAAAAGAGGTCTTGCTTGTAGGAAGACACAGAGCCTGGGATTTAACTCCATTTCTGAAGATAAACAACAGCATAGTTCCTATCCATGAAACACACTCTGCTTTAGAGCAAGAAGCACACTCTTGCATTCTAGAATCTGTAATAGAGCAGGAAATGTGAGTGTGCTGTGAACAAAAGAACTGTGTTTCCTACACACACGGCCCATATCTAGTTCAACCCTGCTTCGGAAACTGATAAAAAAACACAGGAACTCTAACATCCAATGCATTTCAATATGAGCGAGAACTGTTTGTGCTTTGTGAACGATGTAGCTTTGTTTGTCTGAAAAGTGACTGCGATTACATGAAAAGAAGTCTTGCTGGTAGGAAGGCACAGGGCTTGGGATCTGACCCAGTTTCTCAAGGGAAAAACACAGCACAGTTCTCATCCATGAAACACACTGTGCTTTAGAACAAGATGCACGTTCTTGCTTCTAGATTCTCTAATACAACAGTAAACGTGAGTGCGCTCAGAACAAAATAACTGTGTTTCCTACAAACACGGCCCATATCTAATTTAACTCTGCTTCTGAAACTGATTCAAAACAAAGGACCTCTAACATCCAATGCTTTTCAATTAAGTGCGAGAACCGTGTGTGCTTGGTGAACAATGAACCTTCATTTGAGCTGAAAAGTGACTGCGTTTATCTGAAAAGAAGTCTTGCTTGTAGGAAGACACAGAGGCTTGGATTTAACTCCATGTCAGAAGGGAAACACACACCACAGTTCTCATCCTGAAATACAATCTGCTTCAGAGGAAGAACCATGCTCTTTCTTTGTAGAGTCTCTAAGACAGCAAGACACGTGAGTATGCTCAGAACCAAAGAACTGTGTTTCCTACACTCATTGATCATATCTAGTTCAACTCTGCGTCTGCAACTGATAAAAAACACAGGTCCTCTAACATCCAATGATTTTCAGTTAGGAGCGAGAAACGTGTGAGCTTTGTGTACGATCTAGCATTGGTTGAGCTAAAAAAGTGACTGCATTTACCTGAAACGAAGTCTTGATTGTAGGAAGACACAGAGGCTTGGATTTAACTCCATGTCTGAAGGGAAACACACAACACAGTTCTCATCCTGAAATACAATCTGCTTCAGCAGAAGAACCACGCTCTTGCTTTCTAGAGTCTCTAAGACAGCAAGACACATGAGTATGCTCAGAACAAAAGAACTGTGTTTCCTACACTCATGGATCATATCTAGTTCAACTTTGCTTCTGGAACTGATAAAAAACACAGGTCCTCTTACATCCAATGATTTTCATTTAAGAGCGAGAAACGTGTAACCTTCATGTACGATGTAGCTTTGGTTGAGCAAAAAAGTGACTGCGTTTCCTGAAATGAAGTCTTGATTGTAGGAAGACACAGAGCATGGGATATACCTCCATTTCGGAAGGGAAACACACAGAACAGTTCTCATCCATGATACACACTCTGCTTTAGAGCAAGAAGCACACACTTGCTTTCTACCTTCTCTAATACAGCAGGATACATGAGTTTGCTCTGAACAAAAGAACTGTTTCCTACACACACAGACCATATCTAGTTCAACTCTGTTTCTGAAACTGATACAAACCACAGGTCCTGTAACATCCAATGTTTTTCATTTAAGAGCGAGAAACGTGTGAGCTTTGTGAACAATGTTGCTTCATTTCAGCTGAAAAGTGACTGCGTTTACCTGAAGCGAAATCTTGCTTTTAGGAAGACACAGAGCCAGGGATTTAACTCCACTTCTCAAGGTAAACACACAGCACAGTTCTCATCCATGAAACACACTCTGCTTTAGAGCAAGAAGCATACTCTTGCATTCTAGAATCTCTAATAGAGTAGGAAATGTGAGTGTGCAGTGAACAAAAGAACTGTGTTTCCTACACACACGGCCCATATCTAGTTCAACTCTGCTTCTGAAACTGATACAAACCACAGGTCCTCTAACATCCAATGCTTTTCAGTTAAGAGCGAGAACCGTGTGTGTTTGCTGAACAATGAACCTTCATTTGAGCTGAAAAGTGACTGCGTTTACCTGAAACGTAGTCTTGCATGTAGGAAAAACAGAGCCTGGGTTTTAACTCCCTGTCTGGAGGGAAACACTCAGCACAGTTCTCGTCCGTGAAATACATTCTGCTTTAAAACAAGAACCACGCTCTTGCTTCTACATTCTCTAATACAACAGGAAACGTGAGTGTGCTCAGAACACCATAACTATATTTCCTACACACACTGACCATATCTAGTTCAACTCTTCCTCTGAAACTGATACATACCTCAGGTCCTCTAACATCCAATGATTATCAGTTAAGAGCGATAAACGTGTGAGCTTTGTGAACATTGTAGCTTCATTTGAGCTGAAAAGTGACTGCGTTTACATGAAACAAAGTATTGCTTGTAGGAAGACACAGAGCCTGGGATTAAACTCCATTTCTGAAGGGAAACACACAGCACAGTTCTCATCCATGAAACATACTCTGCTTTTGAGCAAGAAGCATGCTCTTGCTTTCAAGAGTCTCTAAGAGACCAGGAAATGTGAGTGTTCTCAGAACAAAAGAACTGTGTTTCCTACACACATGGATCATATTTCGTTCAACTCTGCTTCGGAAACTGATACAAACCACAGGTCCTCTAACATCCAATGCTTTTCAGTTAAGAGCGAGAAACGTGTGACCTTCGTGAACGATGTAGCTTTTTTGGATCTGAAAAGTGACTGCATTTTCCTAAAATGAAGTCTTGCTTGTAGGAAGACACAGATCCTGGGATTTAAATCCATTTCTGAAGGTTAACACAAAGCACAGTTCTCATCCATGAAACACACTCTGCATTAGAGCAAGAAGCACACTCTTGCTTTCTAGAATCTCTAATACAGCAGTAAACGTGTGTGTGCTCTGGAGAAAAGAACTGTGTTTCCTACACACACGGACCATTTTTAGTTCAACTCTACTTCTAGAACTGATAAAAAACAAAGGTCCTCTAACATCCAATGCTTTTCAGTTAAGAGCCAGAAATGTGTGAGCTTCATCTGCGATGTAGCTTTGTTTGAGCTAAAAAGTGACTGCGTTTACCTGAAAAGAAGACTTGCTTGTAGGAAGACACAGAGCTTGAGATTTAACTCAATTTCTGAAGGGAAACACAAAGCAGAGTTCTCATCCATGAAACACACTGTGCTTTTGAGCAAGCTTTCTAGAGTCTCTAATAGAGGAGGAAACATGAGTGTGCTCAGAACACCATAACTATATTTCCTACACACACTGACCATATCTAGTTCAACTCTTCCTCTGAAACTGATACATACCTCAGGTCCTCTAACATCCAATGATTATCAGTTAAGAGCGATAAACGTGTGAGCTTTGTGAACATTGTAGCTTCATTTGAAACACACAGCACAGTTCTCATCCATGAAAAACACTCTGCTTTAGAGCAAGAAGCACTCTCTTGCATTCTAGAATCTCTATTACAGCAGGAAATGTGAGTGTGCACCTTAAAAAGAACTGTGTTTCCTACACACACGGACCATATCTAGTTCAACTCTGCTTCTGAAACTGATACAAACCACAGGTTCTCTAACATCTAATGCTTTTCAATTAAGAGCGAGAAACGTGAGCTTCGTGAAATACGTAGCTTCCTTTGAGATGAAAAGTGACTGCGTTTACCTGAAAAGAAGACTTGCTTGTAGGAAGACACAGATCCTGGGATTTAAATCCATTTCAGAAGGGGAACACAAAGCACAGTTCTCATCCATGAAACACACTCTGCATTAGACCAAGAAGCACACTCTTGCTTTCTAGAATCTCTAATACAGCAGTAAACGTGTGTGTGCTCTGTTGAAAAGAACTGTGTTTCCTACACACACGGCCCATATCTAGTTCAACTCTACTTCTGGAAGTGATAAAAAACACAGGTCCTCTAAAATCCAATGATTTTCAGTTAAGAGCGAGAAACGTGTGATCTTCGTGTACAATGTAGCTACGTTTGAGCTGCAAAGGGATCCGTTTACCTGAAATGAAATCTTGCTTGTAGGAAGACACAGAGCCTGGGATTTAACTCCACTTCTTAAGGTAAACACACAGCACAGTTCTCATCCATGAAAAACTCTCTGCATTAGAGCAAGAAGCACACTCTTGCATTCTAGAATCTCTATTACAGCAGGAAATTTGAGTGTGCACTGTAAAAAGAACTGTGTTTCCTACACACGGACCATATCTAGTATAACTCTTCTTCTGAAACTGATACAAACCACAGGTTCTCTAACATCTAATGCTTTTCAGTTAAGAGCGAGAAACGTGAGCTTCGTGAAATACATAGCTTCCTTTGAGCTGAAAAGTGACTGCGTTTACCTGAAAAGAGGTCTTGCTTGTAGGAAGACACAGAGCCTGGGATTTAACTCCATTTCTGAAGATAAACAACAGCATAGTTCCTATCCATGAAACACACTCTGCTTTAGAGCAAGAAGCACACTCTTGCATTCTAGAATCTGTAATAGAGCAGGAAATGTGAGTGTGCTGTGAACAAAAGAACTGTGTTTCCTACACACACGGCCCATATCTAGTTCAACCCTGCTTCGGAAACTGATAAAAAAAACACAGGAACTCTAACATCCAATGCTTTTCAATATGAGCGAGAACTGTTTGTGCTTTGTGAACGATGTGGCTTTGTTTGAGCAGAAAAGTGACTGCGAATACTTGAAAAGAAGTCTTGCTGGTAGGAAGACACAGGGCTTGGGATTTGACCCAGTTTCTCAAGGGAAAAACACAGCACAGTTCTCATCCATGAAACACACTGTGCTTTAGAACAAGATGCACGTTCTTGCTTCTAGATTCTCTAATACAACAGTAAACGTGAGTGCGCTCAGAACAAAATAACTGTGTTTCCTACAAACACGGCCCATATCTAATTTAACTCTGCTTCTGAAACTGATTCAAAACAAAGGACCTCTAACATCCAATATTTTCAATTAAGTGCGAGAACCGTGTGTGCTTGGTGAACAATGAACCTTCATTTGAGCTGAAAAGTGACTGCGTTTATCTGAAAAGAAGTCTTGCTTGTAGGAAGACACAGAGGCTTGGATTTAACTCCATGTCAGAAGGGAAACACACACCACAGTTCTCATCCTGAAATACAATCTGCTTCAGAGGAAGAACCATGCTCTTTCTTTGTAGAGTCTCTAAGACAGCAAGACACGTGAGTATGCTCAGAACCAAAGAACTGTGTTTCCTACACTCATGGATCATATCTAGTTCAACTCTGCGTCTGCAACTGATAAAAAACACAGGTCAACTAACATCCAATGATTTTCAGTTAGGAGCGAGAAACGTGTGAGCTTCGTGTACGATCTAGCATTGGTTGAGCTAAAAAAGTGACTGCATTTACCTGAAACGAAGTCTTGATTGTAGGAAGACACAGAGGCTTGGATTTAACTCCATGTCTGAAGGGAAACACACAACACAGTTCTCATCCTGAAATACAATCCGCTTCAGCAGAAGAACCACGCTCTTGCTTTCTAGAGTCTCTAAGACAGCAAGACACATGAGTATGCTCAGAACAAAAGAACTGTGTTTCCTACACTCATGGATCATATCTAGTTCAACTTTGCTTCTGGAACTGATAAAAAACACAGGTCCTCTTACATCCAATGATTTTCATTTAAGAGCGAGAAACGTGTAACCTTCATGTACGATGTAGCTTTGGTTGAGCAAAAAAGTGACTGCGTTTCCTGAAATGAAGTCTTGATTGTAGGAAGACACAGAGCATGGGATTTACCTCCATTTCGGAAGGGAAACACACAGAACAGTTCTCATCCATGATACACACTCTGCTTTAGAGCAAGAAGCACACACTTGCTTTCTACCCTCTCTAATACAGAAGGAAACATGAGTTTGCTCTGAACAAAAGAACTGTTTCCTACACACACAGACCATATCTAGTTCAACTCTGTTTCTGAAACTGATACAAACCACAGGTCCTCTAACATCCAATGTTTTTCATTTAAGAGCGAGAAACGTGTGAGCTTCGTGAACAATTTTGCTTCATTTGAGATGAAAAGTGACTGCGTTTACCTGAAGAGAAATCTTGCTTTTAGGAAGACACAGAGCCAGGGATTTAACTCCACTTCTCAAGTTAAACACACAGCTCAGTTCTCATCCATGAAACACACTCTGCTTTAGAGCAAGAAGCACACACTTGCATTCTAGAATCTCTAATAGAGCAGGAAATGTGAGTGTGCTGTGAACAAAAGAACTGTGTTTCCTACACACACGGCCCATATCTAGTTCAACTCTGCTTCTGAAACTGATACAAACCACAGGTCCTCTAACATCCAATGCTTTTCAGTTAAGAGCGAGAAACGTGTGAGCTTCGTGAACGATGTAGCTTTTTTTGATCTGAAAAGTGACTGCGTTTACCTGAAAAGAAGACTTGCTTGTAGGAAGACACAGTTCCTGGGATTTAAATCCATTTCTGAAGGGGAACACAAAGCACAGTTCTCATCCATGAAACACACTCTGCATTAGAGCAAGAAGCACACTCTTGCTTTCCTGAATCTCTAATACAGCAGTAAACTTGTGTGTGCTCTGTAGAAAAGAACTGTGTTTCCTACACACACGGCCCATATCTAGTTCAACTCTACTTCTGGAAGTGATAAAAAACACAGGTCCTCTAAAATCCAATGATTTTCAGTTAAGAGCGAGAAACGTGTGATCTTCGTGTACGATGTAGCTACGTTTGAGCTGCAAAGGGATCCGTTTACCTGAAATGAAATCTTGCTTGTAGGAAGACACAGAGCCTGGGATTTAACTCCACTTCTGAAGGTAAACACACAGCACAGTTCTCATCCATGAAAAACACTCTGCATTAGAGCAAGAAGCACACTCTTGCATTCTAGAATCTCTATTACAGCAGGAAATTTGAGTGTGCACTGTAAAAAGAAACTGTGTTTCCTACACACGGACCATATCTAGTATAACTCTGCTTCTGAAACTGATACAAACCACAGGTTCTCTAACATCTAATGCTTTTCAATTAAGAGCGAGAATCGTGAGCTTTGTGAAATACATAGCTTCCTTTGAGCTGAAAAGTGACTGCGTTTACCTGAAAAGAGGTCTTGCTTGTAGGAAGACACAGAGCCTGGGATTTAACTCCATTTCTGAAGATAAACACCAGCATAGTTCCTATCCATGAAACACACTCTGCTTTAGAGCAAGAAGCACAATCTTGCATTCTAGAATCTGTAATAGAGCAGGAAATGTGAGTGTGCTGTGAACAAAAGAACTGTGTTTCCTACACACACGGCCCATATCTAGTTCAACCCTGCTTCGGAAACTGATAAAAAAAAAACACAGGAACTCTAACATCCAATGATTTTCAATATGAGCGAGAACTGTTTGTGCTTTGTGAACGATGTGGCTTTGTTTGAGCAGAAAAGTGACTGCGAATACATGAAAAGAAGTCTTGCTGGTAGGAAGACACAGGGCTTGGGATCTGACCCAGTTTCTCAAGGGAAAAACACAGCACAGTTCTCATCCATGAAACACACTGTGCTTTAGAACAAGACGCACGTTCTTGCTTCTAGATTCTCTAATACAACAGTAAACGTGAGTGCGCTCAGAACAAAATAACTGTGTTTCCTACAAACACGGCCCATATCTAATTTAACTCTGCTTCTGAAACTGATTCAAAACAAAGGACCTCTAACATCCAATGCTTTTCAATTAAGTGCGAGAACCGTGTGTGCTTGGTGAACAATGAACCTTCATTTGAGCTGAATAGTGACTGCGTTTATCTGAAAAGAAGTCTTGCTTGTAGGAAGACACAGAGGCTTGGATTTAACTCCATGTCAGAAGGGAAACACACACCACAGTTCTCATCCTGAAATACAATCTGCTTCAGAGGAAGAACCATGCTCTTTCTTTGTAGAGTCTCTAAGACAGCAAGACACGTGAGTATGCTCAGAACCAAAGAACTGTGTTTCCTACACTCATGGATCATATCTAGTTCAACTCTGCGTCTGCAACTGATAAAAAATACAGGTCCTCTAACATCCAATGATTTTCAGTTAGGAGCGAGAAACGTGTGAGCTTCGTGTACGATCTAGCATTGGTTGAGCTAAAAAAGTGACTGCATTTACCTGAAACGAAGTCTTGATTGTAGGAAGACACAGAGGCTTGGATTTAACTCCATGTCTGAAGGGAAACACACAACACAGTTCTCATCCTGAAATACAATCTGCTTCAGCAGAAGAACCACGCTCTTGCTTTCTAGAGTCTCTAAGACAGCAAGACACATGAGTATGCTCAAAACAAAAGAACTGTGTTTCCTACACTCATGGGTCATATCTAGTTCAACTTTGCTTCTGGAACTGATAAAAAACACAGGTCCTCTTACATCCAATGATTTTCATTTAAGAGCGAGAAACGTGTAACCTTCGTGTACGATGTAGCTTTGGTTGAGCTAAAAAAGTGACTGCGTTTCCTGATGAAGTCTTGATTGTAGGAAGACACAGAGCATGGGATTTACCTCCCTTTCGGAAGAGAAACACACAGAACAGTTCTCATCCATGATATACACTCTGCTTTAGAGCAAGAAGCACACACTTGCGTTCTACCCTCTCTAATACAGCAGGAAACATGAGTTTGCTCTGAACAAAAGAACTGTTTCCTACACACACGGACCATATCTAGTTCAACTCTGTTTCTGAAACTGACACAAACCACAGGTCCTCTAACATCCAATGTTTTTCATTTAATAGCGAGAAACGTGTGAGCTTTGTGAACAATGTTGCTTCATTTCAGATGAAAAGTGACTGCTTTTACCTGAAGCGAAATTTTGCTTTTAGGAAGACACAGAGCCAGGGATTTAACTCCACTTCTCAAGGTAAACACACAGCACAGTTCTCATCCATGAAACACACTCTGCTTTAGAGCAAGAAGCACAATCTTGCATTCTAGAATCTGTAATAGAGCAGGAAATGTGAGTGTGCTGTGAACAAAAGAACTGTGTTTCCTACACACACGGCCCATATCTAGTTCAACCCTGCTTCGGAAACTGATAAAAAAAAAAACACAGGAACTCTAACATCCAATGCTTTTCAATATGAGCGAGAACTGTTTGTGCTTTGTGAACGATGTGGCTTTGTTTGAGGAGAAAAGTGACTGCGAATATATGAAAAGAAGTCTTGCTGGTAGGAAGACACAGGGCTTGGGATTTGACCCAGTTTCTCAAGGGAAAAACACAGCACAGTTCTCATCCATGAAACACACTGTGCTTTAGAACAAGACGCACGTTCTTGCTTCTAGATTCTCTAATACAACAGTCAACGTGAGTGCGCTCAGAACAAAATAACTGTGTTTCCTACAAACACGGCCCATATCTAATTTAACTCTGCTTCTGAAACTGATTCAAAACAAAGGACCTCTAACATCCAATGCTTTTCAATTAAGTGCGAGAACCGTGTGTGCTTGGTGAACAATGAACTTTCATTTGAGCTGAAAAGTGACTGCGTTTATCTGAAAAGAAGTCTTGCTTGTAGGAAGACACAGAGGCTTGGATTTAACTCCATGTCAGAAGGGAAACACACACCACAGTTCTCATCCTGAAATACAATCTGCTTCAGAGGAAGAACCATGCTCTTTCTTTGTAGAGTCTCTAAGACAGCAAGACACGTGAGTATGCTCAGAACCAAAGAACTGTGTTTCCTACACTCATGGATCATATCTAGTTCAACTCTGTGTCTGCAACTGATAAAAAACACAGGTCCTCTAACATCCAATGATTTTCAGTTAGGAGCGAGAAACGTCTGAGCTTCGTGTACGATCTAGCATTGGTTGAGCTAAAAAAGTGACTGCATTTACCTGAAACGAAGTCTTGATTGTAGGAAGACACAGAGGCTTGGATTTAACTCCATGTCTGAAGGGAAACACACAACACAGTTCTCATCCTGAAATACAATCTGCTTCAGCAGAAGAACCACGCTCTTGCTTTCTAGAGTCTCTAAGACAGCAAGACACATGAGTATGCTCAAAACAAAAGAACTGTGTTTCCTACACTCATGGGTCATATCTAGTTCAACTTTGCTTCTGGAACTGATAAAAACACAGGTCCTCTTACATCCAATGATTTTCATTTAAGAGCGAGAAACGTGTAACCTTCATGTACGATGTAGCTTTGGTTGAGCTAAAAAAGTTACTGCGTTTCCTGAAATGAAGTCTTGATTGTAGGAAGACACAGAGCATGGGATTTACCTCCCTTTCCGAAGAGAAACACACAGAACAGTTCTCATCCATGATATACACTCTGCTTTAGAGCAAGAAGCACACACTTGCGTTCTACCCTCTCTAATACAGCAGGAAACATGAGTTTGCTCTGAACAAAAGAACTGTTTCCTACACACACGGACCATATCTAGTTCAACTCTGTTTCTGAAACTGACACAAACCACAGGTCCTCTAACATCCAATGTTTTTCATTTAAGAGCGAGAAACGTGTGAGCTTCGTGAACAATGTTGCTTCATTTCAGATGAAAAGTGACTGCGTTTACCTGAAGCGAAATCTTGCTTTTAGGAAGACACAGAGCCAGGGATTTAAATCCATTTCTGAAGGGGAACACAAAGCACAGTTCTCATCCATGAAACACACTCTGCATTAGAGCAAGAAGCACACTCTTGCTTTCCTGAATCTCTAATACAGCAGTAAACTTGTGTGTGCTCTGTAGAAAAGAACTGTGTTTCCTACACACACGGCCCATATCTAGTTCAACTCTACTTCTGGAAGTGATAAAAAACACAGGTCCTCTAAAATCCAATGATTTTCAGTTAAGAGCGAGAAACGTGTGATCTTCGTGTACGATGTAGCTACGTTTGAGCTGCAAAGGGATCCGTTTACCTGAAATGAAATCTTGCTTGTAGGAAGACACAGAGCCTGGGATTTAACTCCACTTCTGAAGGTAAACACACAGCACAGTTCTCATCCATGAAAAACACTCTGCATTAGAGCAAGAAGCACACTCTTGCATTCTAGAATCTCTATTACAGCAGGAAATTTGAGTGTGCACTGTAAAAAGAAACTGTGTTTCCTACACACGGACCATATCTAGTATAACTCTGCTTCTGAAACTGATACAAACCACAGGTTCTCTAACATCTAATGCTTTTCAATTAAGAGCGAGAATCGTGAGCTTTGTGAAATACATAGCTTCCTTTGAGCTGAAAAGTGACTGCGTTTACCTGAAAAGAGGTCTTGCTTGTAGGAAGACACAGAGCCTGGGATTTAACTCCATTTCTGAAGATAAACAACAGCATAGTTCCTATCCATGAAACACACTCTGCTTTAGAGCAAGAAGCACAATCTTGCATTCTAGAATCTGTAATAGAGCAGGAAATGTGAGTGTGCTGTGAACAAAAGAACTGTGTTTCCTACACACACGGCCCATATCTAGTTCAACCCTGCTTCGGAAACTGATAAAAAAAAAACACAGGAACTCTAACATCCAATGCTTTTCAATATGAGCGAGAACTGTTTGTGCTTTGTGAACGATGTGGCTTTGTTTGTCTGAAAAGTGACTGCGATTACATGAAAAGAAGTCTTGCTGGTAGGAAGACACAGGGCTTGGGATTTGACCCAGTTTCTCAAGGGAAAAACACAGCACAGTTCTCATTCCATGAAACACACTGTGCTTTAGAACAAGACGCACGTTCTTGCTTCTAGATTCTCTAATACAACAGTAAACGTGAGTGCGCTCAGAACAAAATAACTGTGTTTCCTACAAACACGGCCCATATCTAATTTAACTCTGCTTCTGAAACTGATTCAAAACAAAGGACCTCTAACATCCAATGCTTTTCAATTAAGTGCGAGAACCGTGTGTGCTTGGTGAACAATGAACCTTCATTTGAGCTGAAAAGTGACTGCGTTTATCTGAAAAGAAGTCTTGCTTGTAGGAAGACACAGAGGCTTGGATTTAACTCCATGTCAGAAGGGAAACACACACCACAGTTCTCATCCTGAAATACAATCTGCTTCAGAGGAAGAACCATGCTCTTTCTTTGTAGAGTCTCTAAGACAGCAAGACACGTGAGTATGCTCAGAACCAAAGAACTGTGTTTCCTACACTCATGGATCATATCTAGTTCAACTCTGCGTCTGCAACTGATAAAAAATACAGGTCCTCTAACATCCAATGATTTTCAGTTAGGAGCGAGAAACGTCTGAGCTTCGTGTACGATCTAGCATTGGTTGAGCTAAAAAAGTGACTGCATTTACCTGAAACGAAGTCTTGATTGTAGGAAGACACAGAGGCTTGGATTTAACTCCATGTCTGAAGGGAAACACACAACACAGTTCTCATCCTGAAATACAATCTGCTTCAGCAGAAGAACCACGCTCTTGCTTTCTAGAGTCTCTAAGACAGCAAGACACATGAGTATGCTCAAAACAAAAGAACTGTGTTTCCTACACTCATGCGTCATATCTAGTTCAACTTTGCTTCTGGAACTGATAAAAAACACAGGTCCTCTTACATCCAATGATTTTCATTTAAGAGCGAGAAACGTGTAACCTTTGTGTACGATGTAGCTTTGGTTGAGCTAAAAAAGTGACTGTGTTTCCTGATGAAGTCTTGATTGTAGGAAGACACAGAGCATGGGATTTACCTCCCTTTCCGAAGAGAAACACACAGAACAGTTCTCATCCATGATATACACTCTGCTTTAGAGCAAGAAGCACACACTTGCGTTCTACCCTCTCTAATACAGCAGGAAACATGAGTTTGCCCTGAACAAAAGAACTGTTTCCTACACACACGGACCATATCTAGTTCAACTCTGTTTCTGAAACTGACACAAACCACAGGTCCTCTAACATCCAATGTTTTTCATTTAATAGCGAGAAACGTGTGAGCTTTGTGAACAATGTTGCTTCATTTCAGATGAAAAGTGACTGCGTTTACCTGAAGCGAAATTTTGCTTTTAGGAAGACACAGAGCCAGGGATTTAACTCCACTTCTCAAGGTAAACATACAGCACAGTTCTCATCCATGAAACACACTCTGCTTTAGAGCAAGAAGCACAATCTTGCATTCTAGAATCTGTAATAGAGCAGGAAATGTGAGTGTGCTGTGAACAAAAGAACTGTGTTTCCTACACACACGGCCCATATCTAGTTCAACTCTGCTTTTGAAACTGATACAAACCACAGGTCCTCTAACATCCAATGCTTTTCAGTTAAGAGCGAGAAACGTGTGAGCTTCGTGAATGATGTAGCTTTTTTTTATCTGAAAAGTGACTGCGTTTACCTGAAAAGAAGACTTGCTTGTAGGAAGACACAGATCCTGGGATTTAAATCCATTTCTGAAGGGGAACACAAAGCACAGTTCTCATCCATGAAACACACTCTGCATTAGAGCAAGCAGCACACTCTTGCTTTCTAGAATCTCTAATACAGCAGTAAACGTGTGTGTGCTCTGTAGAAAAGAACTGTGTTTCCTACACACACGGACCATATCTAGTTCAACTCTACTTCTGGAAGTGATAAAAAACACAGGTCCTCTAAAATCCAATGATTTTCAGTTAAGAGCCAGAAACGTGTGAGCTTCGTGTACGATGTAGCTATGTTTGAGCTGCAAAGGGACCCGTTTACCTGAAATGAAGTCTTGCTTGTAGGAAGACACAGAGCCTGGGATTTAACTCCACTTCTGAAGGTAAACACACAGCACAGTTCTCATCCATGAAAAACACTCTGCTTTAGAGCAAGAAGCACACTCTTGCATTCTAGAATCTCTATTACAGAAGGAAATGTGAGTGTGCACTGTAAAAAGAACTGTTTTTCCCTCACACGGACCATATCTAGTATAATTCTGCTTCTGAAACTGATACAAACCACAGGTTCTCTAACATCTAATGCTTTTCAATTAAGAGCGAGAAACTTGAGCTTCGTGAAATACGTAGCTTCCTTTGAGCTGAAAAGTGACTGCGTTTACCTGAAAAGAGGTCTTGCTTGTAGGAAGACACAGAGCCAGGGATTTAACTCCACTTCTCAAGGTAAACACACAGCACAGTTCTCATCCATGAAACACACTCTGCTTTAGAGCAAGAAGCACAATGTTGCATTCTAGAATCTGTAATAGAGCAGGAAATGTGAGTGTGCTGTGAACAAAAGAACTGTGTTTCCTACACACACGGCCCATATCTAGTTCAACTCTCCTTCTGAAACTGATACAAACCACAGGTTCTCTAACATCTAATGCTTTTCAATTAAGAGCGAGAATCGTGAGCTTTGTGAAATACATAGCTTCCTTTGAGCTGAAAAGTGACTGCGTTTACCTGAAAAGAGGTCTTGCTTGTAGGAAGACACAGAGCCTGGGATTTAACTCCATTTCTGAAGATAAACACCAGCATAGTTCCTATCCATGAAACACACTCTGCTTTAGAGCAAGAAGCACAATCTTGCATTCTAGAATCTGTAATAGAGCAGGAAATGTGAGTGTGCTGTGAACAAAAGAACTGTGTTTCCTACACACACGGCCCATATCTAGTTCAACCCTGCTTCGGAAACTGATAAAAAAAAAACACAGGAACTCTAACATCCAATGCTTTTCAATATGAGCGAGAACTGTTTGTGCTTTGTGAACGATGTGGCTTTGTTTGAGCAGAAAAGTGACTGCGAATACATGAAAAGAAGTCTTGCTGGTAGGAAGACACAGGGCTTGGGATTTGACCCAGTTTCTCAAGGGAAAAACACAGCACAGTTCTCATCCATGAAACACACTGTGCTTTAGAACAAGACGCACGTTCTTGCTTCTAGATTCTCTAATACAACAGTCAACGTGAGTGCGCTCAGAACAAAATAACTGTGTTTCCTACAAACACGGCCCATATCTAATTTAACTCTGCTTCTGAAACTGATTCAAAACAAAGGACCTCTAACATCCAATGCTTTTCAATTAAGTGCGAGAACCGTGTGTGCTTGGTGAACAATGAACTTTCATTTGAGCTGAAAAGTGACTGCGTTTATCTGAAAAGAAGTCTTGCTTGTAGGAAGACACAGAGGCTTGGATTTAACACCATGTCAGAAGGGAAACACACACCACAGTTCTCATCCTGAAATACAATCTGCTTCAGAGGAAGAACCATGCTCTTTCTTTGTAGAGTCTCTAAGACAGCAAGACATGTGAGTATGCTCAAACCAAAGAACTGTGTTTCCTACACTCATGGATCATATCTAGTTCAACTCTGCGTCTGCAACTGATAAAAAACACAGGTCCTCTAACATCCAATGATTTTCAGTTAGGAGCGAGAAACGTGTGAGCTTCGTGTACGATCTAGCATTGGTTGAGCTAAAAAAGTGACTGCATTTACCTGAAACGAAGTCTTGATTGTAGGAAGACACAGAGGCTTGGATTTAACTCCATGTCTGAAGGGAAACACACAACACAGTTCTCATCCTGAAATACAATCTGCTTCAGCAGAAGAACCACGCTCTTGCTTTCTAGAGTCTCTAAGACAGCAAGACACATGAGTATGCTCAAAACAAAAGAACTGTGTTTCCTACACTCATGGGTCATATCTAGTTCAACTTTGCTTCTGGAACTGATAAAAACACAGGTCCTCTTACATCCAATGATTTTCATTTAAGAGCGAGAAACGTGTAACCTTCATGTACGATGTAGCTTTGGTTGAGCAAAAAAGTGACTGTGTTTCCTGAAATGAAGTCTTGATTGTAGGAAGACACAGAGCCTGGGATTTACCTCCATTTCAGAAGGGAAACACACAGAACAGTTCTCATCCATGATACACACTCTGCTTTAGAGCAAGAAGCACACACTTGCTTTCTACCCTCTCTAATACAGCAGGAAACATGAGTTTGCTCTGAACAAAAGAACTGTTTCCTACACACACAGACCATATCTAGTTCAACTCTGTTTCTGAAACTGATACAAACCACAGGTCCTCTAACATCCAATGTTTTTCATTTAAGAGCGAGAAACGTGTGAGCTTCGTGAACAATGTTGCTTCATTTCAGATGAAAAGTGACTGCGTTTACCTGAAGAGAAATCTTGCTTTTAGGAAGACACAGAGCCAGGGATTTAACTCCACTTCTCAAGGTAAACACACAGCTCAGTTCTCATCCATGAAACACACTCTGCTTTAGAGCAAGAAGCACACACTTGCATTCTAGAATCTCTAATAGAGCAGGAAATGTGAGTGTGCTGTGAACAAAAGAACTGTGTTTCCTACACACACGGCCCATATCTAGTTCAACTCTGCTTCTGAAACTGATACAAACCACAGGTCCTCTAACATCCAATGCTTTTCAGTTAAGAGCGAGAAACGTGTGAGCTTCGTGAACGATGTAGCTTTTTTTGATCTGAAAAGTGACTGCGTTTACCTGAAAAGAAGACTTGCTTGTAGGAAGACACAGTTCCTGGGATTTAAATCCATTTCTGAAGGGGAACACAAAGCACAGTTCTCATCCATGAAACACACTCTGCATTAGAGCAAGAAGCACACTCTTGCTTTCCTGAATCTCTAATACAGCAGTAAACTTGTGTGTGCTCTGTAGAAAAGAACTGTGTTTCCTACACACACGGCCCATATCTAGTTCAACTCTACTTCTGGAAGTGATAAAAAACACAGGTCCTCTAAAATCCAATGATTTTCAGTTAAGAGCCAGAAACGTGTGATCTTCGTGTACGATGTAGCTACGTTTGAGCTGCAAAGGGATCCGTTTACCTGAAATGAAATCTTGCTTGTAGGAAGACACAGAGCCTGGGATTTAACTCCACTTCTGAAGGTAAACACACAGCACAGTTCTCATCCATGAAAAACACTCTGCATTAGAGCAAGAAGCACACTATTGCATTCTAGAATCTCTATTACAGCAGGAAATTTGAGTGTGCACTGTAAAAAGAAACTGTGTTTCCTACACACGGACCATATCTAGTATAACTCTGCTTCTGAAACTGATACAAACCACAGGTTCTCTAACATCTAATGCTTTTCAATTAAGAGCGAGAATCGTGAGCTTTGTGAAATACATAGCTTCCTTTGAGCTGAAAAGTGACTGCGTTTACCTGAAAAGAGGTCTTGCTTGTAGGAAGACACAGAGCCTGGGATTTAACTCCATTTCTGAAGATAAACACCAGCATAGTTCCTATCCATGAAACACACTCTGCTTTAGAGCAAGAAGCACAATCTTGCATTCTAGAATCTGTAATAGAGCAGGAAATGTGAGTGTGCTGTGAACAAAAGAACTGTGTTTCCTACACACACGGCCCATATCTAGTTCAACCCTGCTTCGGAAACTGATAAAAAAAAAAACACAGGAACTCTAACATCCAATGATTTTCAATATGAGCGAGAACTGTTTGTGCTTTGTGAACGATGTGGCTTTGTTTGAGCAGAAAAGTGACTGCGAATACATGAAAAGAAGTCTTGCTGGTAGGAAGACACAGGGCTTGGGATCTGACCCAGTTTCTCAAGGGAAAAACACAGCACAGTTCTCATCCATGAAACACACTGTGCTTTAGAACAAGACGCACGTTCTTGCTTCTAGATTCTCTAATACAACAGTAAACGTGAGTGCGCTCAGAACAAAATAACTGTGTTTCCTACAAACACGGCCCATATCTAATTTAACTCTGCTTCTGAAACTGATTCAAAACAAAGGACCTCTAACATCCAATGCTTTTCAATTAAGTGCGAGAACCGTGTGTGCTTGGTGAACAATGAACCTTCATTTGAGCTGAATAGTGACTGCGTTTATCTGAAAAGAAGTCTTGCTTGTAGGAAGACACAGAGGCTTGGATTTAACTCCATGTCAGAAGGGAAACACACACCACAGTTCTCATCCTGAAATACAATCTGCTTCAGAGGAAGAACCATGCTCTTTCTTTGTAGAGTCTCTAAGACAGCAAGACACGTGAGTATGCTCAGAACCAAAGAACTGTGTTTCCTACACTCATGGATCATATCTAGTTCAACTCTGCGTCTGCACCTGATAAAAAATACAGGTCCTCTAACATCCAATGATTTTCAGTTAGGAGCGAGAAACGTGTGAGCTTCGTGTACGATCTAGCATTGGTTGAGCTAAAAAAGTGACTGCATTTACCTGAAACGAAGTCTTGATTGTAGGAAGACACAGAGGCTTGGATTTAACTCCATGTCTGAAGGGAAACACACAACACAGTTCTCATCCTGAAATACAATCTGCTTCAGCAGAAGAACCACGCTCTTGCTTTCTAGAGTCTCTAAGACAGCAAGACACATGAGTATGCTCAAAACAAAAGAACTGTGTTTCCTAAACCCATGGGTCATATCTAGTTCAACTTTGCTTCTGGAACTGATAAAAACACAGGTCCTCTTACATCCAATGATTTTCATTTAAGAGCGAGAAACGTGTAACCTTTGTGTACGATGTAGCTTTGGTTGAGCTAAAAAAGTGACTGCGTTTCCTGATGAAGTCTTGATTGTAGGAAGACACAGAGCATGGGATTTACCTCCCTTTCGGAAGAGAAACACACAGAACAGTTCTCATCCATGATATACACTCTGCTTTAGAGCAAGAAGCACACACTTGCGTTCTACCCTCTCTAATACAGCAGGAAACATGAGTTTGCTCTGAACAAAAGAACTGTTTCCTACACACACGGACCATATCTAGTTCAACTCTGTTTCTGAAACTGACACAAACCACAGGTCCTCTAACATCCAATGTTTTTCATTTAATAGCGAGAAACGTGTGAGCTTTGTGAACAATGTTGCTTCATTTCAGATGAAAAGTGACTGCTTTTACCTGAAGCGAAATTTTGCTTTTAGGAAGACACAGAGCCAGGGATTTAACTCCACTTCTCAAGGTAAACACACAGCACAGTTCTCATCCATGAAACACACTCTGCTTTAGAGCAAGAAGCACAATCTTGCATTCTAGAATCTGTAATAGAGCAGGAAATGTGAGTGTGCTGTGAACAAAAGTACTGTGTTTCCTACACACACGGCCCATATCTAGTTCAACCCTGCTTCGGAAACTGATAAAAAAAAAAACACAGGAACTCTAACATCCAATGCTTTTCAATATGAGCGAGAACTGTTTGTGCTTTGTGAACGATGTGGCTTTGTTTGAGGAGAAAAGTGACTGCGAATATATGAAAAGAAGTCTTGCTGGTAGGAAGACACAGGGCTTGGGATTTGACCCAGTTTCTCATGGGAAAAACACAGCACAGTTCTCATCCATGAAACACACTGTGCTTTAGAACAAGACGCACGTTCTTGCTTCTAGATTCTCTAATACAACAGTCAACGTGAGTGCGCTCAGAACAAAATAACTGTGTTTCCTACAAACACGGCCCATATCTAATTTAACTCTGCTTCTGAAACTGATTGAAAACAAAGGACCTCTAACATCCAATGCTTTTCAATTAAGTGCGAGAACCGTGTGTGCTTGGTGAACAATGAACTTTCATTTGAGCTGAAAATTGACTGCGTTTATCTGAAAAGAAGTCTTGCTTGTAGGAAGACACAGAGGCTTGGATTTAACTCCATGTCAGAAGGGAAACACACACCACAGTTCTCATCCTGAAATACAATCTGCTTCAGAGGAAGAACCATGCTCTTTCTTTGTAGAGTCTCTAAGACAGCAAGACACGTGAGTATGCTCAGAACCAAAGAACTGTGTTTCCTACACTCATGGATCATATCTAGTTCAACTCTGCGTCTGCAACTGATAAAAAACACAGGTCCTCTAACATCCAATGATTTTCAGTTAGGAGCGAGAAACGTCTGAGCTTCGTGTACGATCTAGCATTGGTTGAGCTAAAAAAGTGACTGCATTTACCTGAAACGAAGTCTTGATTGTAGGAAGACACAGAGGCTTGGATTTAACTCCATGTCTGAAGGGAAACACACAACACAGTTCTCATCCTGAAATACAATCTGCTTCAGCAGAAGAACCACGCTCTTGCTTTCTAGAGTCTCTAAGACAGCAAGACACATGAGTATGCTCAAAACAAAAGAACTGTGTTTCCTACACTCATGGGTCATATCTAGTTCAACTTTGCTTCTGGAACTGATAAAAACACAGGTCCTCTTACATCCAATGATTTTCATTTAAGAGCGAGAAACGTGTAACCTTCATGTACGATGTAGCTTTGGTTGAGCTAAAAAAGTTACTGCGTTTCCTGAAATGAAGTCTTGATTGTAGGAAGACACAGAGCATGGGATTTACCTCCCTTTCCGAAGAGAAACACACAGAACAGTTCTCATCCATGATATACACTCTGCTTTAGAGCAAGAAGCACACACTTGCGTTCTACCCTCTCTAATACAGCAGTAAACATGAGTTTGCTCTGAACAAAAGAACTGTTTCCTACACACACGGACCATATCTAGTTCAACTCTGTTTCTGAAACTGACACAAACCACAGGTCCTCTAACATCCAATGTTTTTCATTTAAGAGCGAGAAACGTGTGAGCTTCGTGAACAATGTTGCTTCATTTCAGATGAAAAGTGACTGCGTTTACCTGAAGCGAAATCTTGCTTTTAGGAAGACACAGAGCCAGGGATTTAAATCCATTTCTGAAGGGGAACACAAAGCACAGTTCTCATCCATGAAACACACTCTGCATTAGAGCAAGAAGCACACTCTTGCTTTCCTGAATCTCTAATACAGCAGTAAACTTGTGTGTGCTCTGTAGAAAAGAACTGTGTTTCCTACACACACGGCCCATATCTAGTTCAACTCTACTTCTGGAAGTGATAAAAAACACAGGTCCTCTAAAATCCAATGATTTTCAGTTAAGAGCGAGAAACGTGTGATCTTCGTGTACGATGTAGCTACGTTTGAGCTGCAAAGGGATCCGTTTACCTGAAATGAAATCTTGCTTGTAGGAAGACACAGAGCCTGGGATTTAACTCCACTTCTGAAGGTAAACACACAGCACAGTTCTCATCCATGAAAAACACTCTGCATTAGAGCAAGAAGCACACTCTTGCATTCTAGAATCTCTATTACAGCAGGAAATTTGAGTGTGCACTGTAAAAAGAAACTGTGTTTCCTACACACGGACCATATCTAGTATAACTCTGCTTCTGAAACTGATACAAACCACAGGTTCTCTAACATCTAATGCTTTTCAATTAAGAGCGAGAATCGTGAGCTTTGTGAAATACATAGCTTCCTTTGAGCTGAAAAGTGACTGCGTTTACCTGAAAAGAGGTCTTGCTTGTAGGAAGACACAGAGCCTGGGATTTAACTCCATTTCTGAAGATAAACACCAGCATAGTTCCTATCCATGAAACACACTCTGCTTTAGAGCAAGAAGCACAATCTTGCATTCTAGAATCTGTAATAGAGCAGGAAATGTGAGTGTGCTGTGAACAAAAGAACTGTGTTTCCTACACACACGGCCCATATCTAGTTCAACCCTGCTTCGGAAACTGATAAAAAAAAAACACAGGAACTCTAACATCCAATGCTTTTCAATATGAGCGAGAACTGTTTGTGCTTTGTGAACGATGTGGCTTTGTTTGTCTGAAAAGTGACTGCGATTACATGAAAAGAAGTCTTGCTGGTAGGAAGACACAGGGCTTGGGATTTGACCCAGTTTCTCAAGGGAAAAACACAGCACAGTTCTCATCCATGAAACACACTGTGCTTTAGAACAAGACGCACGTTCTTGCTTCTAGATTCTCTAATACAACAGTAAACGTGAGTGCGCTCAGAACAAAATAACTGTGTTTCCTACAAACACGGCCCATATCTAATTTAACTCTGCTTCTGAAACTGATTCAAAACAAAGGACCTCTAACATCCAATGCTTTTCAATTAAGTGCGAGAACCGTGTGTGCTTGGTGAACAATGAACCTTCATTTGAGCTGAAAAGTGACTGCGTTTATCTGAAAAGAAGTCTTGCTTGTAGGAAGACACAGAGGCTTGGATTTAACTCCATGTCAGAAGGGAAACACACACCACAGTTCTCATCCTGAAATACAATCTGCTTCAGAGGAAGAACCATGCTCTTTCTTTGTAGAGTCTCTAAGACAGCAAGACACGTGAGTATGCTCAGAACCAAAGAACTGTGTTTCCTACACTCATGGATCATATCTAGTTCAACTCTGCGTCTGCAACTGATAAAAAATAGAGGTCCTCTAACATCCAATGATTTTCAGTTAGGAGCGAGAAACGTGTGAGCTTCGTGTACGATCTAGCATTGGTTGAGCTAAAAAAGTGACTGCATTTACCTGAAACGAAGTCTTGATTGTAGGAAGACACAGAGGCTTGGATTTAACTCCATGTCTGAAGGGAAACACACAACACAGTTCTCATCCTGAAATACAATCTGCTTCAGCAGAAGAACCACGCTCTTGCTTTCTAGAGTCTCTAAGACAGCAAGACACATGAGTATGCTCAAAACAAAAGAACTGTGTTTCCTACACTCATGGGTCATATCTAGTTCAACTTTGCTTCTGGAACTGATAAAAAACACAGGTCCTCTTACATCCAATGATTTTCATTTAAGAGCGAGAAACGTGTAACCTTCGTGTACGATGTAGCTTTGGTTGAGCTAAAAAAGTGACTGTGTTTCCTGATGAAGTCTTGATTGTAGGAAGACACAGAGCATGGGATTTACCTCCCTTTCCGAAGAGAAACACACAGAACAGTTCTCATCCATGATATACACTCTGCTTTAGAGCAAGAAGCACACACTTGCGTTCTACCCTCTCTAATACAGCAGGAAACATGAGTTTGCTCTGAACAAAAGAACTGTTTCCTACACACACGGACCATATCTAGTTCAACTCTGTTTCTGAAACTGACACAAACCACAGGTCCTCTAACATCCAATGTTTTTCATTTAATAGCGAGAAACGTGTGAGCTTTGTGAACAATGTTGCTTCATTTCAGATGAAAAGTGACTGCGTTTACCTGAAGCGAAATTTTGCTTTTAGGAAGACACAGAGCCAGGGATTTAACTCCACTTCTCAAGGTAAACACACAGCACAGTTCTCATCCATGAAACACACTCTGCTTTAGAGCAAGAAGCACAATCTTGCATTCTAGAATCTGTAATAGAGCAGGAAATGTGAGTGTGCTGTGAACAAAAGAACTGTGTTTCCTACACACACGGCCCATATCTAGTTCAACTCTGCTTCTGAAACTGATACAAACCACAGGTCCTCTAACATCCAATGCTTTTCAGTTAAGAGCGAGAAACGTGTGAGCTTCGTGAATGATGTAGCTTTTTTTTATCTGAAAAGTGACTGCGTTTACCTGAAAAGAAGACTTGCTTGTAGGAAGACACAGATCCTGGGATTTAAATCCATTTCTGAAGGGGAACACAAAGCACAGTTCTCATCCATGAAACACACTCTGCATTAGAGCAAGCAGCACACTCTTGCTTTCTAGAATCTCTAATACAGCAGTAAACGTGTGTGTGCTCTGTAGAAAAGAACTGTGTTTCCTACACTCACGGACCATATCTAGTTCAACTCTACTTCTGGAAGTGATAAAAAACACAGGTCCTCTAAAATCCAATGATTTTCAGTTAAGAGCCAGAAACGTGTGAGCTTCGTGTACGATGTAGTTATGTTTGAGCTGCAAAGGGACCCGTTTACCTGAAATGAAGTCTTGCTTGTAGGAAGACACAGAGCCTGGGATTTAACTCCACTTCTGAAGGTAAACACACAGCACAGTTCTCATCCATGAAAAACACTCTGCTTTAGAGCAAGAAGCACACTCTTGCATTCTAGAATCTCTATTACAGCAGGAAATGTGAGTGTGCAGTGTAAAAAGAACTGTTTTTCCCTCACACGGACCATATCTAGTATAACTCTGCTTCTGAAACTGATACAAACCACAGGTTCTCTAACATCTAATGCTTTTCAATTAAGAGCGAGAAACTTGAGCTTCGTGAAATACGTAGCTTCCTTTGAGCTGAAAAGTGACTGCATTTACCTGAAAAGAGGTCTTGCTTGTAGGAAGACACAGAGCCAAGGATTTAACTCCACTTCTCAAGGTAAACACACAGCACAGTTCTCATCCATGAAACACACTCTGCTTTAGAGCAAGAAGCACAATCTTGCATTCTAGAATCTGTAATAGAGCAGGAAATGTGAGTGTGCTGTGAACAAAAGAACTGTGTTTCCTACACACACGGCCCATATCTAGTTCAACTCTCCTTCTGAAACTGATACAAACCACAGGTTCTCTAACATCTAATGCTTTTCAATTAAGAGCGAGAATCGTGAGCTTTGTGAAATACATAGCTTCCTTTGAGCTGAAAAGTGACTGCGTTTACCTGAAAAGAGGTCTTGCTTGTAGGAAGACACAGAGCCTGGGATTTAACTCCATTTCTGAAGATAAACAACAGCATAGTTCCTATCCATGAAACACACTCTGCTTTAGAGCAAGAAGCACAATCTTGCATTCTAGAATCTGTAATAGAGCAGGAAATGTGAGTGTGCTGTGAACAAAAGAACTGTGTTTCCTACACACACGGCCCATATCTAGTTCAACCCTGCTTCGGAAACTGATAAAAAAAAAACACAGGAACTCTAACATCCAATGCTTTTCAATATGAGCGAGAACTGTTTGTGCTTTGTGAACGATGTGGCTTTGTTTGAGGAGAAAAGTGATTGCGAATACATGAAAAGAAGTCTTGCTGGTAGGAAGACACAGGGCTTGGGATTTGACCCAGTTTCTCAAGGGAAAAACACAGCACAGTTCTCATCCATGAAACACACTGTGCTTTAGAACAAGACGCACGTTCTTGCTTCTAGATTCTCTAATACAACAGTAAACGTGAGTGCGCTCAGAACAAAATAACTGTGTTTCCTACAAACACGGCCCATATCTAATTTAACTCTGCTTCTGAAACTGATTCAAAACAAAGGACCTCTAACATCCAATGCTTTTCAATTAAGTGCGAGAACCGTGTGTGCTTGGTGAACAATGAACCTTCATTTGAGCTGAAAAGTGACTGCGTTTATCTGAAAAGAAGTCTTGCTTGTAGGAAGACACAGAGGCTTGGATTTAACTCCATGTCAGAAGGGAAACACACACCACAGTTCTCATCCTGAAATACAATCTGCTTCAGAGGAAGAACCATGCTCTTTCTTTGTAGAGTCTCTAAGACAGCAAGACACGTGAGTATGCTCAGAACCAAAGAACTGTGTTTCCTACACTCATGGATCATATCTAGTTCAACTCTGCGTCTGCAACTGATAAAAAATACAGGTCCTCTAACATCCAATGATTTTCAGTTAGGAGCGAGAAACGTCTGAGCTTCGTGTACGATCTAGCATTGGTTGAGCTAAAAAAGTGACTGCATTTACCTGAAACGAAGTCTTGATTGTAGGAAGACACAGAGGCTTGGATTTAACTCCATGTCTGAAGGGAAACACACAACACAGTTCTCATCCTGAAATACAATCTGCTTCAGCAGAAGAACCACGCTCTTGCTTTCTAGAGTCTCTAAGACAGCAAGACACATGAGTATGCTCAAAACAAAAGAACTGTGTTTCCTACACTCATGGGTCATATCTAGTTCAACTTTGCTTCTGAAACTGATAAAAAACACAGGTCCTCTTACATCCAATGATTTTCATTTAAGAGCGAGAAACGTGTAACCTTCGTGTACGATGTAGCTTTGGTTGAGCTAAAAAAGTGACTGTGTTTCCTGATGAAGTCTTGATTGTAGGAAGACACAGAGCATGGGATTTACCTCCCTTTCGGAAGAGAAACACACAGAACAGTTCTCATCCATGATATACACTCTGCTTTAGAGCAAGAAGCACACACTTGCGTTCTACCCTCTCTAATACAGCAGGAAACATGAGTTTGCTCTGAACAAAAGAACTGTTTCCTACACACACGGACCATATCTAGTTCAACTCTGTTTCTGAAACTGACACAAACCACAGGTCCTCTAACATCCAATGTTTTTCAATTAATAGCGAGAAACGTGTGAGCTTTGTGAACAATGTTGCTTCATTTCAGATGAAAAGTGACTGCGTTTACTTGAAGCGAAATTTTGCTTTTAGGAAGACACAGAGCCAGGGATTTAACTCCACTTCTCAAGGTAAACACACAGCACAGTTCTCATCCATGAAACACACTCTGCTTTAGAGCAAGAAGCACAATCTTGCATTCTAGAATCTGTAATAGAGCAGGAAATGTGAGTGTGCTGTGAACAAAAGAACTGTGTTTCCTACACACACGGCCCATATCTAGTTCAACTCTGCTTCTGAAACTGATACAAACCACAGGTCCTCTAACATCCAATGCTTTTCAGTTAAGAGCGAGAAACGTGTGAGCTTCGTGAATGATGTAGCTTTTTTTTATCTGAAAAGTGACTGCGTTTACCTGAAAAGAAGACTTGCTTGTAGGAAGACACAGATCCTGGGATTTAAATCCATTTCTGAAGGGGAACACAAAGCACAGTTCTCATCCATGAAACACACTCTGCATTAGAGCAAGCAGCACACTCTTGCTTTCTAGAATCTCTAATACAGCAGTAAACGTGTGTGTGCTCTGTAGAAAAGAACTGTGTTTCCTACACACACGGACCATATCTAGTTCAACTCTACTTCTGGAAGTGATAAAAAACACAGGTCCTCTAAAATCCAATGATTTTCAGTTAAGAGCCAGAATCGTGTGAGCTTCGTGTACGATGTAGCTATGTTTGAGCTGCAAAGGGACCCGTTTACCTGAAATGAAGTCTTGCTTGTAGGAAGACACAGAGCCTGGGATTTAACTCCACTTCTGAAGGTAAACACACCGCACAGTTCTCATCCATGAAAAATACTCAGCTTTAGAGCAAGAAGCACACTCTTGCATTCTAGAATCTCTATTACTGCAGGAAATGTGAGTGTGCACTGTAAAAAGAACTGTGAATCCTACACACGGACCATATCTAGTATAACTCTGCTTCTGAAACTGATACAAACCACAGGTTCTCTAACATCTAATGCTTTTCAATTAAGAGCGAGAAACGTGAGCTTCGTGAAATACGTAGCTTCCTTTGAGCTGAAAAGTGACTGCATTTACCTGAAAAGAGGTCTTGCTTGTAGGAAGACACAGAGCCTGGGATTTAACTCCATTTCTGAAGATAAACAACAGCATAGTTCCTATCCATGAAACACACTCTGCTTTAGAGCAAGAAGCACACTCTTGCATTCTAGAATCTGTAATAGAGCAGGAAATGTGAGTGTGCTGTGAACAAAAGAACTGTGTTTCCTACACACACGGCCCATATCTAGTTCAACCCTGCTTCGGAAACTGATAAAAAAAAAAAAACACAGGAACTCTAACATGCAATGCTTTTCAATATGAGCGAGAACTGTTTGTTCTTTGTGAACGATGTGGCTTTGTTTGAGGAGAAGAGTGACTGCGAATATATGAAAAGAAGTCTTGCTGGTAGGAAGACACAGGGCTTGGGATTTGACCCAGTTTCTCAAGGGAAAAACACAGCACAGTTCTCATCCATGAAACACACTGTGCTTTAGAACAAGACGCACGTTCTTGCTTCTAGATTCTCTAATACAACAGTAAACGTGAGTGCGCTCAGAACAAAATAACTGTGTTTCCTACAAACACGGCCCATATCTAATTTAACTCTGCTTCTGAAACTGATTCAAAACAAAGGACCTCTAACATCCAATGCTTTTCAATTAAGTGCGAGAACCGTGTGTGCTTGGTGAACAATGAACTTTCATTTGAGCTGAAAAGTGACTGCGTTTATCTGAAAAGAAGTCTTGCTTGTAGGAAGACACAGAGGCTTGGATTTAACTCCATGTCAGAAGGGAAACACACACCACAGTTCTCATCCTGAAATACAATCTGCTTCAGAGGAAGAACCATGCTCTTTCTTTGTAGAGTCTCTAAGACAGCAAGACACGTGAGTATGCTCAGAACCAAAGAACTGTGTTTCCTACACTCATGGATCATATCTAGTTCAACTCTGCGTCTGCAACTGATAAAAAACACAGGTCCTCTAACATCCAATGATTTTCAGTTAGGAGCGAGAAACGTGTGAGCTTCGTGTACGATCTAGCATTGGTTGAGCTAAAAAAGTGACTGCATTTACCTGAAACGAAGTCTTGATTGTAGGAAGACACAGAGGCTTGGATTTAACTCCATGTCTGAAGGGAAACACACAACACAGTTCTCATCCTGAAATACAATCTGCTTCAGCAGAAGAACCACGCTCTTGCTTTCTAGAGTCTCTAAGACAGCAAGACACATGAGTATGCTCAAAACAAAAGAACTGTGTTTCCTACACTCATGGGTCATATCTAGTTCAACTTTGCTTCTGGAACTGATAATAACACAGGTCCTCTTACATCCAATGATTTTCATTTAAGAGCGAGAAACGTGTAACCTTCATGTACGATGTAGCTTTGGTTGAGCTAAAACAGTGACTGCGTTTCCTGAAATGAAGTCTTGATTGTAGGAAGACACAGAGCATGGGATTTACCTCCCTTTCGGAAGAGAAACACACAGAACAGTTCTCATCCATGATATACACTCTGCTTTAGAGCAAGAAGCACACACTTGCGTTCTACCCTCTCTAATACAGCAGGAAACATGAGTTTGCTCTGAACAAAAGAACTGTTTCCTACACACACGGACCATATCTAGTTCAACTCTGTTTCTGAAACTGACACAAACCACAGGTCCTCTAACATCCAATGTTTTTCATTTAAGAGCGAGAAACGTGTGAGCTTCGTGAACAATGTTGCTTCATTTCAGATGAAAAGTGACTGCGTTTACCTGAAGAGAAATTTTGCTTTTAGGAAGACACAGAGCCAGGGATTTAACTCCACTTCTCAAGGTAAACACACAGCACAGTTCTCATCCATGAAACACACTCTGCTTTAGAGCAAGAAGCACACACTTGCATTCTAGAATCTCTAATAGAGCAGGAAATGTGAGTGTGAAGTGAACAAAAGAACTGTGTTTCCTACACACACGGCCCATATCTAGTTCAACTCTGCTTCTGAAACTGATACAAACCACAGGTCCTCTAACATCCAATGCTTTTCAGTTAAGAGCGAGAAACGTGTGAGCTTCGTGAATGATGTAGCTTTTTTTTATCTGAAAAGTGACTGCGTTTACCTGAAAAGAAGACTTGCTTGTAGGAAGACACAGATCCTGGGATTTAAATCCATTTCTGAAGGGGAACACAAAGCACAGTTCTCATCCATGAAACACACTCTGCATTAGAGCAAGAAGCACACTCTTGCTTTCTAGAATCTCTAATACAGCAGTAAACGTGTGTGTGGTCTGTAGAAAAGAACTGTGTTTCCTACACACACGGACCATATCTAGTTCAACTCTACTTCTGGAAGTGATAAAAAACACAGGTCCTCTAAAATCCAATGATTTTCAGTTAAGAGCGAGAAACGTGTGATCTTCGTGTACGATGTAGCTATGTTTGAGCTGCAAAGGGACCCGTTTACCTGAAATGAAGTCTTGCTTGTAGGAAGACACAGAGCCTGGGATTTAACTCCACTTCTGAAGGGAAACACACAGCACAGTTCTCATCCATGAAACACACTCTGCTTTAGAGCAAGACGTGCCTTCTTGCTTCTTGATTCTCAAATACAACAATAAACGTGAGTGTGCTCAGAACAAAAGAACTGTGTTTCCTACAAACACGGCCCATATGTAGTTCAACTCTGCTTCTGAAACTGATACAAAACACAGGACCTCTAACATCCAATGCTTTTCAGTTAAGAGCAAGAACCGTGTGTTCTTGGTGAACAGTGTAACTTCATTTGAGCTGAAAAGTGACTGTGTTTAACTGAAATGAAGTCTTGCTTGTAGGAACACACAGAGCCTGGGATTTAACTCCATGTCTGAAGGGAAACACACAGCATAATTCTCATCCAGGAAACACACTCTGCTTTAGAGCAACAACCAGGATCTTGCTTTCTAGAGTCTCTAAGACAGCAAGAAAAGTGAGTGTGCTCAGAACAAAATAACTGTATTTGCTACACACATGGATCATATAAGTTAAAACTGCTTCTGAAACTGATACAAATCACAGATCCTCAAACATGCAATGTTTTTCAGTTAAGAACTTGAAACGTGTGAGCTTCGTGAACAATGTTGCTTCGTATGAGCTGAAAAGTGACTGCGTTTTCCTGAAGCAAATTCTTGCTCGTAGTAAGACACAGAGCATGGGATTTAACTCCACTTCTGAAGGTATACACACAACACAGTTCTCATCCATGAAACACACTCTGCTTTAGAGCAAGAAGCAAGCTCTTGCTTTCTAGAATCTCTAAGACAACAACAAACGTGAGTGTGCTCAGAACAAAAGAACTGTGTTTCCTACACACGGATCATATCTAGTTCAACTCTGCTTCTGAAACTGATACAAGCCACCGCTCCTCTAACATCCAATGCTTTTCAGTTAAGAGCGAGAAACGTGTGACCTTCGTGTACGGTGTAGCTCTGTTTGAGCTGCAAAGGACCCGTTTACCTGAAATGAAGTCTTGCTTGTAGGAAGACACAGAGCCTGGGATTTAACTCCACTTCTGAAGGTAAACACACAGCACAGTTCTCATCCATGAAAAACACTCTGCTTTAGAGCAAGAAGCACACTCTTGCATTCTAGAATCTCTATTACAGAAGGAAATGTGAGTGTGCACTATAAAAAGAACTGTGTTTCCTACACATGGACCATATCTAGTATAACTCTGCTTCTGAAACTGATACAAACCACAGGTTCTCTAACATCTAATGCTTTTCAATTAAGAGCGAGAAACGTGTGAGCTTCGTGAATGATGTAGCTTTGTTTGAGCTGAAAAGTGACTGCGTTTACCTGAAGCGAAGTCTTGCTTGTAGGAAGACCCAGACCCTGGGATTTAACAACATGTCTGAAGGGAAACACACAGCACAGTTCTCATCCATGAAACACACTCTGCTTTAGAGCAAGAAGCATACTCTTGCATTCTATAATCTCTAATACAGCAGGAAATGTGATTGTGCTCTGAAAAATAGAACTGTGTTTCCTACACACACCGACCATACTAGTTCATCTCTGCTTCTCAAACTGATAGAAACCACAGGTCCTCTACCATCCAATGCTTTTCACTTAAGAGTGAGAAACGTGTGAGCTTTGTGAACAATGTTGCTTCCTTTGAGCTGAAAAGTGACCTCGTTTACCTGAAGCAAAGTCTTGCTTGTAGGAAGACACAGACCTTGAGATTTAACACAATTTTTGAAGAGAAGCACAAAGCATAGTTCTCATCCATGAAACACACTGTGCTTTAGAGCAAGATGCATTGTCTTGCTTCTAGATAATCTAATATAACAGTAAACGTTAGTGCGCTCAGAACAAAATAACTGTGTTTCCTACACACTCGGCCAATATCTAGTTCAACTCTGCTTCTGAAACTAATACAAAACACAGAACCTCTAACATCCAAAACTTTTCAGTTAAGAGGGAGAACCGTGTGTGCTTGGTGAACAATGTACCTTCGTTTGAGCTGAAAAGTGACTGCGTTTACTTGAAACGAAGTCTTGCATGTAGGAAGACACAGAGCCTGGGATTAAACTCCATTTCTGAAGGGAAACACACAGCACAGTTCTCATCCATGAAACATACTCTGCTTTTGAGCAAGAAGCATGCTCTTGCTTTCAAGAGTCTCTAATAGTCCAGGAAATGTGAGTGTGCTCAGAACAAAAGAACTGTGTTTCCTACACACATGGATCATATTTCGTTCAACTCTGCTTCTGAAACTGATACAAACCACAGGTCCTCTAACATCCAATGCTTTTCAGTTAAGAGCGAGAAACGTGTGACCTTCGTGAACAATGTAGCCTTTTTTGATCTGAAAAGTGACTGCATTTTCCTGAAATGAAGTCTTGCTTGTAGGAAGACACAGATCCTGGGATTTAAATCCATTTCTGAAGGGGAACACAAAGCACAGTTCTCATCCATGAAACACACTCTGCATTAGAGCAAGAAGCACACTCTTGCTTTCTAGAATCTCTAATACAGCAGTAAACGTGTGTGTGCTCTGTAGAAAAGAACTGTGTTTCCTACACACACGGACCATATCTAGTTCAACTCTACTTCTGGAACTGATAAAAAACAAAGGTCCTCTAACATCCAATGCTTTTCAGTTAAGAGCCAGAAATGTGTGAGCTTCGTCTGCGATGTAGCTTTGTTTGAGCTAAAAAGTGACTGCGTTTACCTGAAAAGAAGACTTGCTTGTAGGAAGACACAGAGCTTGAGATTTAACTCAATTTCTGAAGGGAAACACAAAGCAGAGTTCTCATCCATGAAACACACTGTGCTTTTGAGCAAGAAGCACGCTCTTGCTTTCTAGAGTCTCTAATAGAGGAGGAAATGTGAGTGTGCTCAGAACAAAAGAACTGTGTTTCCTACACACATGCATCATATCTATATCATGTCTGCTTCTGGAACTGATAAAAAACACAGGTCCTCTAAAATCCAATGATTTTCAGTTAAGAACGAGAAACGTGTGAGCTTCGTGTACGATGTAGCTACGTTTGAGCTGCAAAGGGACCCGTTTACCTGAAATGAAGTCTTGCTTGTAGGAAGACACAGAGCCTGGGATTTAACTCCACTTCTGAAGGTAAACACACAGCACAGTTCTCATCCATGAAAAACACTCTGCTTTAGAGCAAGAAGCACACTCTTGCATTCTAGAATCTCTATTACAGCAGGAAATGTGAGTGTGCTCTGTAAAAAGGACTGTGTTTCCTACACACAGACCATATCTAGTATAACTCTGCTTCTGAAACTGATACAAACCAGAGGTTCTCTAACATCTAATGCTTTTCAATTTAGAGCGAGAATCGTGTGCGCTTCGTGAAATACATAGCTTCCTTTGAGCTGAAAAGTGACTGTGTTTACCTGAAAAGAGTTCTTGCTTGTAGGAAGACACTGAGCCTGGGATTTAACTCCATTTCTGAAGATAAACAACAGCATATTTCCTATAACTGAAATACATTCTGCTTTAGACCAAGAAGCAAACTCTTGAATTCTAGAATCTCTAATAGAGCAGGAAATGTGAGTGTGCTGTGAACAAAAGAACTGTGTTTCCTACACACACGGCCCATATCTAGTTCAACCCTGCTTCGGAAACTGATAAAAAAAAAAAAACACAGGAACTCTAACATCCAATGCTTTTCAATATGAGCGAGAACTGTTTGTGCTTTGTGAATGATGTAGCTTTGTTTGAGCTGAAAAGTGATTGCGATTACATGAAAAGAAGTCTTGCTGGTAAGAAGACAAAGGGCTTGGGATTTGACCCATTTCTCAAGGGAAAAACACAACACAGTTCTCATCCATGAAAAACACTGTGCTTTAGAACAAGACGCACAGTCTTGCTTCTAGATTCTATAATACAACAGTAAACGTGAGTGCGCTCAGAACAAAATAACTGTGTTTCCTACACAAACGGCCCATATCTAATTTAACTCTGCTTCTGAAACTGATTCAAAACACACGACCTATAACATCCAATGCTTTTCAGTTAAGAGCGAGAACTGTGTGTGCTTGGTGAACAATGAACCTTCGTTTGAACTGAAAAGTGACTGCGTTTACCTGAAAAGAAGTCTTGCTTGTAGGAAGACACAGAGCCTTGGATTTAACTCCATGTCTGAAGGGAAACACACACCACAGTTCTCATCCTGAAATACAATCTGCTTCAGAGGAAGAACCACGCTCTTGCTTTCTAGAGTCTCTAAGACAGCAAGACACGTGAGTATGCTCAGAACAAAAGAACTGTGTTTCCTACACTCATGGATCATATCTAGTACAACTCTGCTTCTCAAACTGATACAAACCACGGGTCCTCTAACATCCAATGCTTTTCAGTTATGAGCGAGAAACGTGTGAGCCTCTTGAACGAATTAGTTTCGTTTGAGCTGAAAAATGACTGTGTTTACCTGAAATGATGTCTTGATCGTAGGAAGACACAGAGCCTGGGATTAATCTCCATTTATGAAGGGAAACACACAGCACAGTTCTCATCCATGAAACACACTCTGCTTTAGAACAAGAAGCACGCTCTTGCTTTCTAGAGTCTCTAAGAGAGGAGGAAACGTGAGTGTTCTCAGAACAAAAGAACTTTGTTTCCTACACTCATGGATCATATCTAGCTTTGGTTGAGCTACAAAAGTGACTGCGTTTACCTGAAAACATGTCTTGCTTGTAGGAAGACACAGAGCCTGGGATTTAACTCCATTTCTGAAGATAAACAACAGCATACTTCCTATCCATGAAAAATACTCTGCTTTAGACCAAGAAGCAAACTCTTGAATTCTAGAATCTCTAATAGAGCAGGAAATGTGAGTGTGCTGTGAACAAAAGAACTGTGTTTCCTATACACACGGCCCATATCTAGTTCACCTCTGCTTCGGAAACTAATACAAAACATAGGAACTCTAACATCCAATGCTTTTCAATAAGAGCGAGAACTGTTTGTGCTTTGTGAATGATGTAGCTTTGTTTGAGCTGAAAAGTGATTACAATTACATGAAAAGAAGTCTTGCTGGTAAGAAGACAAAGGGCTTGGGATTTGACCCAGTTTCTCAAGGGAAAAAACACAGCACAGTTCTCATCCATGAAACACACTGTGCTTTAGAACAAGAAGCACACACGTGCTTTCTACGGTCTCTAATACAGCAAGAAACATGACTTTGCTCTGAACAAAAGAACTGTGTTTCCTACACACAAGGACCATATCTAGTTCAAATCTGTTTCTGAAACTGATACAAACCACAGGTCCTCTAACATCCAATGCTTTTCAGTTAAGATGGAGAAACGTGTGAGCTTCGTGAACAATGTTGCTTCATTTGAGCTGAAAAGTGACTGCGTTTACCTGAAGCGAAGTCTTGCTTGTAGGAAGACACAGAGCCTGGGATTTAACTCCACTTCTCTAGGTAAACACACAGCACAGTTCTCATCAATGAAACACACTCTGCTTTAGAGCAAGAAGCACACTCTTGCTTTCTAGAATATCTGAAATAGCAAGAAATGTGAGTGTGCTCTGAACGAATGAACTGTGTTTCCTATACACACGGACCATATCTAGTCCAACTCTGCTTCTCAAACTGATACAAACCTCATGTCCTCTAACATCCAATGATCTTCAGTTAAGAGCGATAAACGTGTGAGCTTTGGGAACAATGTAGCTTCTTTGAGATGAAAATTGACTCCGTTTACATAGAACGAAGTATGGCTTGTTGGAAGACACAGAGCCTGGGATTAAACTCCATTTCTGAAGGGAAACACACAGCAGAGTTCTCATCCATGAAACATACTCTGCTTTCTAGCAAGAAGCATGCTCTTGCTTTCTAGAGTCTCTAAGAGACCAGGAAATGTGAGTGTGCTCAGAACAAAAGAACTGTGTTTCCTACACACATGGACCATATCTAGTTCAACTCTGCTTCTGAAACTGATACAAACCACAGGTCCTCTAACATCCAATGATTTTCTGTTAAGAGTGAGAAACGTTTGTGCTTCGTGTACGATGTAGATTCCTTTGAGCTGAAAAGTGACGCGTTTACCTGAAAAGAACTCTTGCTTGTAGGGAGACACAGTGCCTGTGATTTAACTCCACTTCTGAAGGTAAATACACAGCACAGTTCTCATCCATGAAACACACTCTGCTTTAAGGCAAGAAGCACACTATTGCATTCTACAATCTCTAAAACAGCAGGACATGTGAGTGTTCTCTGTAAAAAGAACTCTTTTACCTACACACACGGATCATATCTAGGTCAACTCTGCTTCTGAAACTGATACAAACCACAGGTTCTCTAACATTTAATGCCTTTCAGTTTAGAGCGAGAATCATGTGAGCTTCGTGAAATATGTAGCTTCCTTTGAGCTGAAATGTCACTGCGTTGAACTGAAAAGAGGTCTTGCTTGTAGGAAGACACAGAGCCTGAGATTTAACTCCATTTCTGGATATAAACCACAGCATAGTTCCTATCCAAAAAACACACTCTGCTTTAGAGCAAGAAGCACACTCTTGCATTCTAGAATCTCTAATAGAGTAGGAAATGTGAGTGTGCTGTGAACAAAAGAACTGTGTTTCCTACACACACGGCCCAAACTAGTTCAACTCTGCTTCGGGAACTGATACAAACCACAGGTCCTCTAACATCCAATGCTTTTCAGTTAAGAACGAGAAACGTGTGAGCTTCTTGAAAAATGTTGCTTCGTTTGAACTGAAAAGTGACTGCGTTTACCTGAAGCGAAGTCTTGCTTGTAGGAAGACACAGAGCCTGGGATTTAACTCCACTTCTCAAGGTAAACACACAGCACAGTTCTCATCCATGAAACACACTCTGCTTTAGAGCAAGAAGCACACTCTTGCTTTCTAGAATATCTAAAATAGCAAGAAACGTGAGTGTGCTCTTAACCAATGAACTGTGTTTCCTACACACACGGCCCATATCTAGTTCAACTCTGCTTTGTTAACTGATAAAAAAACAGAGGAACTCTAACATCCAATGCTTTTCAATAAGAGCGAGAACTGCTTGTGCTTTGTGAACGATGTAGCTTTGTTTGAGCTGAAAAGTGACTGCGATTACATGAAAAGAAGTCTTGCTGGTAGGAAGACACAGGGCTTGGGATTTGACCCAGTTTTTCAAGGGAAAAACACAGCACAGTTCTCATCCATGAAACACATTGTGCTTTAGAACAAGACGCACGGTCTTGCTTCTAGTTTCTCTAATGCAACAGTAAACGTGCGTGCCCTCAGAAAAAAATAACTGTGTTTCCTAGACACACGTCCCATATCTAGTTCAACTCTGCTTCTGAAAATGATACAAAACACAGGACCTCTAATGTACAATGCTTTTCAGTTAAGAGCGAGAAACGTGTGTGCTTGGTGAACAATGAACATTCATTAAAGCTGAAAACTGACTGTGTTCACCTGAAACGAAGTCTTGCTTGTAGGAAGACACAGAGCCTGGGATTTAACTCCACTTCTCAAGGTAAACACACAGCACAGTTCTCATCCATGAAACAAACTCTGCTTTAGAACAAGAAGCCCGCTCTTGCTTCTACACTCTCTAAAACAACAGGAAACGTGAGTGTGCTCAGAACACAATAACTGTATTTCCTACAAACACGGACCATATCTAGTTTAACTCTTCCTCTGAAACTGACACAAACCTCAGGTCCTTTAACATCCAATGATCTTCAGTTAAGAGTAATCAACGTGTGAGCTGTGGGAACAATGTAGCTTCTTTGAGCTGAAAAGTGACTGTGTTTACCTTAAACGAAGTCTTGCTTGTAGGAAGACACAGAGCCTGGGGTTTAACTCCATTTCTGAAGGGAAACACACAGCGCAGTTCTCATCCATGAAACACACTCTGCTTTAGGACAAGGAGCCCGCTCTTGCTTCTAGACTCTCTAAAAAAACAGGAAACGTGAGTGTGCTCAGAACACTATAACTGTATTTCCTACAAACACTGACCATATCTAGTCCAACTCTTCCTCTGAAACTGATACAAACCTCAGATCCTCTAACATCCAATGATCTTCAGTTAAGTGCGATAAACGTGTGAGCTTTGGGAACAATGTAGCTTCTTTGAGCTGAAAAGTGACTGCGTTTACATGAAACGAAGTATTGCTTGTTGGAAGACACAGAGCCTGTGATTAAACACCATTTCTGAAGGGAAAAACACAGCACAGTTCTCATCCATGAAACATACTCTGCTTTCTAGCAAGAAGCATGCACTTGCTTTCAATAGTCTCTAAGAGCCTAGGAAATGTGAGTGTGCTGAGTACAAAAGAACTGTGTTTCCTACACACATGGACCATATCTTGTTCAACTCTGCTTCTGAAACTGATACAAACCACAGGTCTTCTAATATCCAATGATTTTCTGTTAAGAGTGAGAAACGTTTGAGCTTCGTGTACAATGTAGCTTCTTTGAGCTGAAAAGTGACGCGTTTACCTGAAAAGAACTCTTGCTTGTAGGGAGACACAGTGCCTGGGATTTAACTCCACTTCTGAAGGTAAATACACAGCACAGTTCTCATCCATGAAACACACTCTGCTTTAGAGCAAGAAGCACACTCTTGCATTCTAGAATCTCTAATACAGCAGGAAATGTGAGTGTTCTCTGTAAAAAGAACACTGTTTCCTACACACACGGACCATATCTAGGTCAACTCTGCTTCTGAAACTGATACGAACCACAAGTTCTCTAACATTTAATGCTTTTCAGTTTAGAGCGAGAAACATGTGAGCTTCGTGAAATATGTAGCTTCCTTTGAGTTGAAATGTGACTGCGTTTACCTGAAAAGAAATCTTGCTTGTAGGAAGACACAGAGCCTGGGATTTAACTCCATTTCTGGAGATAAACCACAGCTTAGTTCCTATCCATGAAACACACTCTGCTTTAGAGCAAGAAGCACGCTCTTGCTTTCTAGAGTCTCTAAGAGAGGAGGAAACTTGAATGTGCTAAGGACAAAAGAACTGTGTTTCCTACACTCATGGATCATATCTAGTTCAACTCTGCTTCTGAAACTGATACAAACGAGAGGTCCTCTAACATCCAATGCTTTTCAAAAAAGAGCGAGAAACGTGTGAGCTTCATGAACCATTTAGCTTCGTTTGTGCTGAAAAGTGACTGTGTTTACCTGAAATGAAGTCTTGCTTGTAGGAAGACACAGAGCCTGGGATTAATCTCCATTTCTGAAGGGAAACACACAGCACAGTTCTCATCCATGAAACACACTCTGCTTTAGAGCAAGAACCACGCTTTTGCTTTCTAGATTCTCTAAGAGAGGACGAAACGAGAGTTTGCTCAGAACAAAAGAACTGTGTTTCCTACACAAATGGATCATATCTTGTTCAACTCTGCTTCTGGAACTGATAAAAAACCAAGGTCCTCTAAAATCCAATGATTTTCAGTTAAGAGCGAGAAACGTGTGAGCTTCGTGTACGCTGTAGCTTGGGTTGAGCTAAAAAAGTGACTGCGTTTACCTGAAACAAAGTCTTGATTGTAGGAATACACAGAGCATGGGATTAAACTCCATTTCTGAAGGGAAACACACAGCACAGTTCTCATCCATGAAACACACTCTGCTTTAGAGCAAGAAGCACACTCTTTCATTCTAGAATCTCTAATACAGCAGGAAATGTGAGTGTGCTCTGTAAACAGAACTGTGTTTCCTACACACACGGACCATTTCTAGTTCAACACTGCTTCTGAAACTGATACAAACCACAGGTTCTCTAACATCTAATGATTTTCAGTTAAGTGCGAGAAACATGTGAGCTTCGTGAAATATGTAGCTTCCTTTGATCTGAAAATTGACTGCGTTTACCTGAAAAGAGGTCTTGCTTGTAGGAAGACACAGAGCCTGGGATTTAACTCCACTTCTCAAGGTAAACACACAGCACAGTTCTCATCCATGAAACACACTCTGCTTTAGAACAAGAAGCCCGCTCTTGCTTCTAGTCTCTCTAAAACTACAGGAAACGTGAGTGTGCTCAGAACACAATAACTGTATTTCATACAAACACGGACCATATCTAGTCCAACTCTTCCTCTGAAACTGATACAAACCTCAGGTCCTCTAACATCCAATGATCTTCAGTTAAGAGCGATATACGTGTGAGCTTTGGGAACAATGTAGCTTCTTTGAGCTGAAAAGTGACTGCGTTTACATAAAACGAAGTATTGCTTGTAGGATGACACAGAGCCTAGGATTAAACTCCATTTCTGAAGGGAAACACACAGCACAGTTCTCATCCATGAAACATACTCTGCTTTCTAGCAAGAAGCATGCTCTTGCTTTCTAGAGTCTCTAAGAGACCAGGAAATGTGAGTGTGCTCAGAACAAAAGAACTGTGTTTCCTACACACACGGACCATATCTAGTTCAAATCTGCTTCTGAAACTGATACAAACCACAGGTTCTCTAACATCCAATGATTTTCTGTTAAGAGTGAGAAACGTTTGAGCTTCGTGTACGATGTAGCTTCGTTTGAGCTGAAAAGTGACGCGTTTAACTGAAACGAACTCTTGCTTGTAGGGAGACACCGTGCCTGGGATTTAACTCCACTTCTGAAGGTAAACACACAGCACAGTTCTCATCCATGAAACACACTCTGGTTTAGAGCAAGAAGCACACTCTTGCATTCTAGAATCTCTTATACAGCAGGAAATGTGAGTGTTCTCTCTAAAAAGAACTCTGTTTCCTACACACACGGACCATATCTAGGTCAACTCTGTTTCTGAAACTGATACAAACCACAGGATCTCTAACATTTATCGCTTTTCAGTGTAGAGCGAGAAACATGTGAGCTTCGTGAAATATGTAGCTTCCTTTGAGCTGAAATGTGACTGCGTTTACCTGAAAAGAGGTCTTGCTTGAAGGAAGACACAGATCCTGGGATTTAACTCAATTTCTGGAGATAAACAACAGCATAATTCCTATCCATGAAACACACACTGCTTTAGAGCAAGAAGCACATTCTTGCATTCTAGAATCTCTAATAGAGCAGGAAATGTGAGTGTGCTGTGAACAAAAGAACTGTGTTTCCTACACACGGACCATATCTAGTTAAACTCTCCTTCGGAAACTGATACAAAACACAGGAACTCTAACATCCAATGCTTTTCAAAATGAACGAGAACTTTTTGTGCTTTTTGAACGATGTAACTTTGTTTGAGCTGAAAAGTGACTGCGTTTACGTGAAAAGAAGTCTTGCTGGTAGGAAGACACAGTGCTTGGGATTTGACTCAATTTCTGAAGGAAAAAACACAGCACAGTTCTCATCCATGAAACACACTGTGCTTTAGAACAAGACGCACGGACTTGCTTCTAGATTCTCTAATACAACAGTAAACATGATTGCGCTCAGAACAAAATAACTGTGTTTCCTACACACACGGCCCATATCTAATTCAACTCTTCTTCTGAAACTGAATCAAAACACAAGACCTCTAACATCCAATGCTCTTCAGTTAAGAGTGAGAAACGTGTGAGCTTTGTGAACGATTTAGCTTCATTTGAGCTGAAAAGTGACTGTGTTTACCTGAAATGAAGTCTTGCTTGTAGGAAGACACAGAGCCTGGGATTAATCTCCATTTCCGAAGGGAAACACACAGCACAGTTCTCAACCATGAAACACACTCTGCTTTAGAGCAAGAACCACGCGCTTGCTTTCTAGAGTCTCTAAGAGAGGAGGAAACGAGAGTTTACTCGGAACAAAAGAACTGTGTTTCCTACACAAATGGGTCATATCTAGTTCAACTCTGCTTCTGCAACTGATAAAAAACACAGGTCCTCTATCATCCAATGATTTTCATTTAAGAGCGATAAACGTGTGAGCTTCGTGTATGATGTATCTTTAGTTGAGCTAAAAAAGTGACTGCGTTGACCTGAAACGAATTCTTGATTGTAGGAATACACAGAGCATGGGATTTACCTCCATTTCTGACGGGAAACACACAGAACAGTTCTCATCCATGATACACCCTCTGCTTTAGAGTAAGAAGCACACACTTGCTTTCTACCGTCTCTAATACAGCAGGAAACATGAGTTTTCTATGAACAAAAGAACTGTGTTTCCTACACACACGGATCATATCTAGTTAACTCTTTTTCTGGAACTGATACAAACCACAGGACCTCTAACATCCAATGCTTTTCAGTTAAGAGCGAGAACCGTGTGTGCTTGGTGAACAATGAACCTTTGTTTGAGCTAAATGTGTCTGTGTTTACCTGAAAGGAAGTCTTGCTTGTAGGAAGACCGAGAGGCTTGGATTTAACTCCATGTCTGAAGGGAAACACACAGCACAGTTCTCATCCTGAATTACAATCTGCTTCAGAGCAAGAACAACGCTCTTCCTTTCTAGAGTCGCTAAGACACAAAGAAACGTGAGTATGCTCAGAAAAAAAGAACTGTGTTTCCTACACTCATGGATCATATCTAGTTCAACTCTGCTTCTGGAACTGATTAAAAACACAGGTCCTCTAACATCCAATGATTTTCAGTTATGAGCGAGAAACGTGTGAGCTTTGTGAACGAGGTAGCTTAGTTTGAGCTCAAATGTGACTGCATTTACCTGAAATCAAGTCATGCTTGTAGGAAGTCACAGAGCCTGTCATTAAACTCCATTTCTGAAGGGAAACACACAGCACAGGTCTCATCCATGAAACACACTCTGCTTTAGAGCAAGAAGCACACTCTTGCATTCTTGAGTCTTTAATACAGCAGTAAACGTGTGTGTGCTCTGTAGAAAAGAACTGTGTTTCCTACGCACACGGACCATATCTAGTTCAACACTCCTTCTGAAACTGATACAAACCACAGGTCCTCTAACATCCAATATTTTCCAGTTAAGAGCAGGAAACATGTGAGCTGCGTGAACAATGTTGCGTCGTTTGAGCTGAAAAGTGACTGTGTTTACCTGAAACGAAGTCTTGCTTGTAGGAAGACACAGAGCCTGGGATTTAACTCCACTTCTGAAGGTAAACACACAACACAGTTCACATCCATGAAACACACTCTGCTTTTGAGCAAGAAGCACGCTCTTGCTTTCTAGAGTCTCTAAGAGAGGAGGAAACTTGAGTGTGCTCAGAACTTAATAACTGTGTTTCCTACACACATGGATCATATCTAGTTCAACTCTGCTTCTTGAACTGAAAAAAAACAAAGGTCCTCTAACCTCCAATGATTTTCAGTTAAGAGCGAGAAACGTGTGAGCTTCGTGTACTATGTAGCTTCGTTTGAGCTAAAAAAGTGACTGCATTTACCTGAAACGAAGTCCTGATTGTAGGAAGACACAGAGCCTGGGATTTACCTTCATTTCTGAATGGAAACAGAAAGCACAGTTCTCATCCATGTAACATTCTGTGCTTTAGTGCAAGACGCACGGTCTTGCTTCTACATTCTCTAATACCACAGTAAACGTGCGTGGCCTCAGTAAAAATTAACTGTGTTTCCTAGACACACGGCCCATATCTAGTTCAACTCTGCTTCTGAAACTGATACAAAACACAGGACCTCTAACATCCAATGTTTTTCAGTTAAGAGCGAGAACCGTGTGTGCTTGGTGAACAAAGAAACTTCATTAGCACTGAAAAATGACTGTGTTCACCTGAAATGATGTCTTGCTTGTACGAAGACACAGAGCCTGGGATTTAACACCTTTTCTGAAGGGAAACACACAGCACAGGTCTCATCCATGAAACACACTCTGCTTTAGAGCAAGAAGCACACACTTGCTTTCTACAGTCTCTAATAAAGCAGGAAACATGAGAATGCTCTGAAAAAAAGAACTATGTTGGCTACACATACGGACCTTATCTAGTTCAACTCTGCTTGTGAAACAGGTACAAACCACTGGTCCTCTAACATCCAATGGTTCTCACTTAAGAGCGAGAAACGTGTGAGCTTCGTGTACAATGTTGCTTATTTTGAGCTGAAAAGTGACTGAGTTTACCTGAAGCGAAGTCTTGCTTGTAGGAAGACACAGAGCCTGGGATTTCACTCCACTTCTGAAGGTAAACACACAGCACAGTTCTCATCCATAAAACACACTCTGTTTAGAGCAAGAAGCATGCTCTTGCATTCTAGTGTCTCCAATGCTGCAAGAATTGTGAGTGTGCTCTGAACAATGAACTGTGTTTCCTACACACACGGACCATATCTAGTTCAACTCTTCCTCTGAAACTGATATAAACCTCAGGTCCTCTAACATCAAATGATTTTCAGTTAAGAGCGATAAACGTGTGAGCTTTGGGAACAATGTAGCTTCTTTGAGCTGAAAAGTGACTGCGTTTACATGAAACGAAGTATTGCTTGTAGGAAGACACAGAGCCTGGGATTAAACTCCATTTCTGAAGGGAAACACACAGCACTGTTCTCATCCATGAAACACACTCTGCTTTAGAGCAAGAACCATGCTCTTGCTTTCTAGAGTCTCTAAGAGAGGAGGAAACGTGAGATTGCTCAGAAAAAAAGAACTGTGTTTCCTACACAAATGGATCATATCTAGTTCAACTCTGCTTCTGGAACTGATAAAAAACACAGGTCCTCTAAAATCCAATGCTTATCTCTTAAGAGGGAGATACGTGTTAGCTTCGTGTACGATGTAGCTTTGGTTGAGCTAAAAAAGTGACTGCGTTTACCTGAAAACAAGTCTTGATTGTAGGAAGACACAGAGCATGGGATTTACCTCCATTTCGGAAGGGAAACACACAGAACAGTTCTCATCCATGAAACACACTCTGCTTTAGAGCAAGAAGCACACTCTTGCATTCTAGAATCTCTAATACAGCAGGAAATGTGAGTGTGCTCTGTAAAAAGAACTCTGTTTCCTACACACACGGACCATTTCTAGTTCAACTCTGCTTCTGAAACTGATACAAACCTCAGGTTTTCTCACATCGAATGCTTTTCAGTTAAGAGCGAGAACATGTGAGCTTCGTGAAATATGTAGCTTCCTTTGACCTGAAAAGTGACTGTGTTTACCTGAAAAGAGGTCTTACTTGTAGGAAGTCAAAGATCCTGGGATTGAACTCCATTTCTGAAGATAAACAACAGCATAGTTCCTATCCATGAAACACACTCTGCTTTAGAGCAAGAAGCACACTCTTGCATTCTAGAATCTCTAATAGAGCAGGAAATGTGAGTGTGCTGAGAACAAATGAACTGTGTTTCCTACACACACAGCCCATAGCTAGTTCAACTCTGCTTTGGAAACTGATACAAAACACAGGAATTCTACCATCCAATGCTTTTCAATAAGAGCGAGAACTGTTTGTGATTTGTGAACGATGTGGCTTTGTTTGAGCTGAAAAGTGACTGCGATTACATGAAAAGAAGTCTTGCTGGTAGGAAGACACAGGGCTTGGGATTTGACCCAGTTTCTCAAGGAAAAAAAAACACAGCACAGTTCTCATCCATGAAACACACTGTGCTTTAGAACAAGACGCACGGTCTTGCTTCTAGATTCTATAATACAACAGTAAACGTGCGTGCCCTCAGAAAAAAATAACTGTGTTTCCTAGACACACGGCCCATATCTAGTTCAACTCTGCCTCTGAAACTGATATAAAACACAGGACCTCTAACATCCAATGCTTTTCAGTTAAGAGCGAGAACCGTGTGTGCTTGGTGAACAATGAACCTTCGTTTGAGCTAAATGTGACTGCGTTTACCTGAAAGGAAGTCTTGCTTGTAGGAAGACTGAGAGGCTTGGATTTAACTCCATGTCTGAAGGGAAACACACAGCACAGTTCTCATCCTGAAATACAATCTGCTTCAGAGCAAGAACAACGCTCTTCCTTTCTAGAGTCGCTAAGACACAAAGACACGTGACTATGCTCAGAACAAAAGAACTGTGTTTCCTACACTCATGGATCATATCTAGTTCAATTCTGCTTCTGGAACTGAATAAAAACACAGGTCCTCTAACATCCAATGATTTTCAGTTATGAGCGAGAAACGTGTGAGCTTTGTGAACGAGGTAGCTTAGTTTGAGCTCAATGTGACTGCATTTACCTGAAATCAAGTCATGCTTGTAGGAAGACACAGAGCCTGTCATTAAACTCCATTTCTGAAGGGAAACACACAGCACAGGTCTCATCCATGAAACACACTCTGCTTTAGAGCAAGAAGCACACTCTTGCATTCTTGAGTCTTTAATACAGCAGTAAACGTGTGTGTGCTCTGTAGAAAAGAACTGTGTTTCCTACGCACACGGACCATATCTAGTTCAACACTCCTTCTGAAACTGATACAAACCACAGGTCCTCTAACATCCAATATTTTCCAGTTAAGAGCAGGAAACATGTGAGCTGTGTGAACAATGTTGCGTCGTTTGAGCTGAAAAGTGACTGTGTTTACCTGAAACGAAGTCTTGCTTGTAGGAAGACACAGAGCCTGGGATTTAACTCCACTTCTGAAGGTAAACACACAACACAGTTCTCATCCATGAAACACACTCTGCTTTTGAGCAAGAAGCACGCTCTTGCTTTCTAGAGTCTCTAAGAGAGGAGGAAACTTGAGTGTGCTCAGAACTTAATAACTGTGTTTCCTACACACATGGATCATATCTAGTTCAACTCTGCTTCTGGAACTGAAAAAAAACAAAGGTCCTCTAACGTCCAATGATTTTCAGTTAAGAGCGAGAAACGTGTGAGCTTCGTGTACAATGTTGCTTATTTTGAGCTGAAAAGTGACTGAGTTTACCTGAAGCGAAGTCTTGCTTGTAGGAAGACACAGAGCCTGGGATTTCACTCCACTTCTGAAGGTAAACACACAGCACAGTTCTCATCCATAAAACACACTCTGTTTAGAGCAAGAAGCATGCTCTTGCATTCTAGTGTCTCCAATGCTGCAAGAAATGTGAGTGTGCTCTGAACAATGAACTGTGTTTCCTACACACACGGACCATATCTAGTTCAACTCTTCCTCTGAAACTGATATAAACCTCAGGTCCTCTAACATCCAATGATTTTCAGTTAAGAGCGATAAACGTGTGAGCTTTGGGAACAATGTAGCTTCTTTGAGCTGACAAGTGACTGCGTTTACATGAAACGAAGTATTGCTTGTAGGAAGACACAGAGCCTGGAATTAAACTCCATTTCTGATGGGAAACACACAGCACTGTTCTCATCCATGAAACACACTCTGCTTTAGAGCAAGAAGCACGCTCTTGCTTTCTAGAGTCTCTAAGAGAGGAGGAAACGTGAGTTTACTGAGAACAAAAGAACTGTGTTTCCTACACAAATAGATCATATCTAGTTCAACTCTGCTTCTGGAACTGATAAAAAACACAGGTCCTCTAACATCCAATGCTTATCTGTTAAGAGTGAGATACGTGTTAGCTTCGTGTACGATGTAGCATTGGTTGAGCTAAAAAAGTGACTGCGTTTACCTGAAACCAAATCTTGATTGTAGGAAGACACAGAGCATGGGATTTACCTCCATTTCGGAAGGGAAACACACAGAACAGTTCTCACCCATGATACACACTCTGCTTTAGAGCAAGAAGCACACACTTGCTTTCTACCGTCTCTAATACAGCAGGAAACATGAGTTTGCTCTGAACAAAAGAACTGTGTTTCCTACACACACGGACCATATCTAGTTCAACACTGTTTCTGAAACTAATACAAACCACAGGTCCTCTAACATCCAATGTTTTTCAGTTAAGAGCAGGAAACATGTGAGCTGCGTGAACAATGTTTCTTCGTTTGAGCTGAGAAGTGATTGTATTTACCTGAAGTGAAGTCTTGCTTGTAGGAAGACACAGAGCCTGGGATTTAACTCCACTTCTGAAGGTAAACACACAGCACAGTTCTCATCCATGAAACACGCTCTGCTTTTTAGCAAGAAGCACGCTCGTGCTTTCTAGAGTGTCTAAGAGAGGAGGAAACGTGAGTGTGCTCAGAGTGAGAAACGTTTGAGCTTCGTGTATGATATAGCTTCATTTGAGCTAAAAAGTGACGTGTTTTCCTGAATCGAACTCTTTCTCTAACATTTAATGCTTTTCAGTTTAGAGCGAGAAACATGTGAGCTTCATGAAATATGTAGCTTCCTTTGATCTGAAATGTGATGAAGCATGCTTTGCTTTCTAGAGTCTCTAAGAGACCAGGAAATGTGAGTGTGCTCTGAAGAAAAGAACTGTGTTTCCTACCCACATGGACCATCTATAGTTCAACTCTGCTTCTCAAACTGATACAAACCACAGGTACTCTAACATCCAATGATTTTCAGTTATGAGCAAGAAACATGTGAGCTTTGTGAATGAGGTAGCTTTGTTTGAGCTCAAATGTGACTGCATTTACCTGAAATCAAGTCATGCTTGTAAGAAGACACAGAGCCTGTCATTAAACTCCATTTCTGAAGGGAAACACACAGCACAGGTCTCATCCATGAAACACACTCTGCATTAGAGCAAGAAGCACACTCTTGCATTCTTGAGTCTTTAATACAGCAGTAAACCTGTGTGTGCTCTGTAGAAAAGAACTGTGTTTCCTACACACACGGACCATATCTAGTTCAACTCTGCTCCTGAAACTGATACAAACCACAGTTCCTCTAACATCCAATGATTTTATGTTAAGAGTGAGAAACGTTTGAGCTTCATGTACGATGTAGCTTCGTTTGAGCTGAAAAAGTGATGCGTTTACCTGAAACGAACTCTTGCTTGTAGGGAGACACAGTGCCTGGGATTTAACTCCATTTCTGGAGATAAACCACAGCATAGTTCCTATGCAGAAAACACACTCTGCTTTAGAGCAAGAAGCACACTCTTGCATTCTAGAATCTCTAATAGAGCAGTTTCTCAAGGGAAAAACACAGCACAGTTCTCATCCATGAAACACACTCTGCTTTAGAGCAAGAAGCATGCTCTTGCCTTCTAGAATTTGTAATACAGCAGGAACGTGACTGTGATCATAACCAAAGGACTGTGTTTCCTACACATACGGACCATATCGAGTTCACCTCTGCTTCTGAAACTGATACAAACCAAAGGACCTCTAACTTCCAATGCTTTTCAGTTAAGCACGAGAAACCTGTGAGCTTTATAAAGGATGTGGCTTCGTTTGAGCTGAAAAGTGACTGCGTTTACCTGAAATTATGTCTTGCTTGTAGGAAGACAGAGAACATGATATTTAAGTCCATTTCTGAAGGGCAGCATTCAGCATAGTTCCCATCCATGAAATACACTCTGCTTTAGAGCATGAAGCACGCTATTGCTTTATAGAGTCTCTAATACTGCATTAAACATGAGTGTGCTCAGAACAAAAGAACTGTGTTTCCTGTGCATATGGACCACATCTAGTTCAACTCTGCTTCGGAAACTGATACAAACCACAGATCCTGTAACATCCAATGCTTTTCAAGTTAAGAGCGAGAAACGTGTGAGCTTCATGAACGTTTTAGTTTTTTATGAGCTGAAAAGTGACTGCGTTTACCTGAAACAAAGTCTTGAGTGTAGGAAGACATAGAGCCTGGGATTTAACTTCATTTCTGAAGGGAAACACACAGCACAGTTCTCAGCCATGAAACACACTCTGCTTTAGAGGAAGAAGCACGCTCTTGCTTTCTAGAGTCTCTAATACAGCAGGAAACGTGAGTGTGCTCAAAACAAAGAACAGTGTTTCCTACTCATATGGACCACATCTAGTTCAACTCTGCTTCTGAAACTGATACAAACCACAGATCCTCTAACATCCAATGCTTTTCAGTTAAGCGCGAGAAACGTGTCAGCTTCGTGAAGGATGTAGCCTCCTTTGAGCTATAAAGGGGCTGCGTTTACATGAAACAAAGTGTTGCTTGTAGGAAGACACAGAGCCTGGGATTTAACTCCATTTCTGAAGAGCAGCACTCAGCACAGTTCCTATCCATGAAACACACTCTGCTTTAGAGCAACAAGCATGCTCTTGCTTTCTAGAGTCTGTAATACAGCAGGAACATGAGTGTGATGATAACCAAAGGACTGTGTTTCCTACACATACGGACCATATAGAGTTAAACTCTGCTTCTGAAACTGATACAAACTACAGGACCTCTAACATCCAATGTTTTTCCATTAAGCGCGAGAAACATGTGAGCTTCGTGAACGATGTAGCTTCGTTTGTGCTGAATAGGGACTGTGTATACCCAAAAGATGTCTTGCTTGTAGGAAGACACAGAGTATGGGATTTAACACCATTTCTGAAGAGCAGCAGTTAGCACAGTTCCCATCCATGAAACACACTCTGCTTTAGAGCAAGAAGCACGCACATGCTTTCTAGAGTCTGTAATACAGCAGGAACGTGAGTGTGATGATAACCAAAGGACTGAGTTACCTACACATACAGACCATATCGAGTTCAATTCTGCTTCTGTAACTGATATAAACCACAGGACATCTAACATTCAGTGCTTTTCAGTTAAGTGCGAGAAACGTGTGAGCTTTGTGAATGATGTAGCTTCGTTTGAGCCAAAAAGTGAGTGCGTTTACCTGGAACGAAGTCTTGCTTGTAGGAAGACAGAGAACATGGGATTTAAGTCCATTTCTGAAAAGCAGCATTCAGCACAGTACCCATCCAAGAAACACACTCTGCTTTAGAGCATGAAGCACGCTATTGCTTTCTAGAATCTGTAATACAGCAGGAAACATGAGTGTGCTCAGAACAAAAGAACTGTATTTCCTACGCATATGGACCACATCTAGTTCAACTCTGCTTCGGAGACTGATACAAACCACAGATCCTGTAACATCCAATGCTTTTCAAGTTAAGAGCGAGAAACGTGTGAGCTTCATGAACGTTTTAGTTTTTTATGAGCTGAAAAGTGACTGCGTTTACCTGAACTAAGTCTTGAGTGTAGGAAGACATAGAGCCTGGGATTTAACTTCATTTTTGAAGGGAAACACACAGCACAGTTCTCAGCCATGAAACACACTCTGCTTTAGAGGAAGAAGCACGCTCTTGCTTTCTAGAGTCTCTAATACAGCAGGAAACGTGAGTGTGCTCAAAACAAAGAACAGTGTTTCCTACTCATATGGACCACATCTAGTTCAACTCTGCTTCTGAAACTGATACAAACCACAGATCCTCTAACATCCAATGCTTTTCAGTTAAGCGCGAGAAACGTGTCAGCTTCGTGAAGGATGTAGCCTCCTTTGAGCTATAAAGGGGCTGCGTTTACATGAAACCCAGTGTTGCTTGTAGGAAGACACAGAGCCTGGGATTTAACTCCATTTCTGAAGAGCAGCACTCAGCACAGTTCCTATCCATGAAACACACTCTGCTTTAGAGCAACAAGCACGCTCTTGCTTTCTAGAGTCTGTAATACAGCAGGAACATGAGTGTGATGATAACCAAAGGACTGTGTTTCCTACACATACGGACCATATAGAGTTAAACTCTGCTTCTGAAACTGATACAAACTACAGGACCTCTAACATCCAATGTTTTTCCATTAAGCGCGAGAAACATGTGAGCTTCGTGAACGATGTAGGTTCGTTTGTGCTGAATAGGTACTGTGTATACCCAAAAGATGTCTTGCTTGTAGGAAGACACAGAGTATGGGATTTAACACCATTTCTGAAGAGCAGCACTTAGCACAGTTCCCATCCATGAAACACACACTGCTTTAGAGCAAGAAGCACGAACATGCTTTCTAGAGTCTGTAATACAGCAGGAACGTGAGTGTGATGATAACCAAAGGACTGTGTTTCCTACACATACAGACCATATCGAATTCAATTCTGCTTCTGTAACTGATATAAACCACAGGACATCTAACATTCAGTGCTTTTCAGTTAAGCGCGAGAAACGTGTGAGCTTTGTTAATGATGTAGCTTCATTTGAGCCAAAAAGTGACTGCGTTTACCTGGAACAAAGTCTTGCTTGTAGGAAGACAGAGAACATGGGATTTAAGTTCATTTCTAAAGAGCAGCACTTAGCACAGTTCCCATTCATGAAACACACTCTGCTTTAGAGCAAGAAGCATGCACATGCTTTCTAGAATCTGTAATAGAGCAGGAACGTGAGTGTGATGATAACCAAAGGACTGTGTTTCCTACACATACAGACCATATCGAGTTCAATTCTGCTTCTGTAACTGATATAAACCACAGGACATCTAACATTCAGTGCTTTTCAGCTAAGCGCGAGAAACGTGTGAGCTTTGTGAATGATGTAGCTTCGTTTGAGCCAAAAAGTGACTGCGTTTACCTGGAACAAAGTCTTGCTTGTAGGAAGACAGAGAACATGGGATTTAAGTCCATTTCTGAACAGCAGCATTCAGCACAGTTCCCATCCAAGAAACACACTCTGCTTTAGAGCATGAAGCACGCTATTGCTTTCTAGAATCTGTAGTACAGCAGGAAACATGAGTGTGCTCAGAACAAAAGAACGGTGTTTCCTACACATATGGACCATATTTAGTTCAGCTCAGCTTCTGAAACTGAAACAAACGACAGGTCCTCTAACATCCAATGCTTTTCATTCAAGCGCAATAAACGTGTGAGCTTCGTGAACCATGTAGCTTCCTTTGAGCTGAATAGGGACTGCGTATACCTGAAAAGATGTCTTGCTTGTAGGAAGAAACAGATTATTGGATTTAACTCCATTTCTGAAGGCCAACACTCAGCACAGTTCCCATCCATCAAACACACTCTGCTTTAGAGCAAGAAGCATGCTCTTGCTTTTTAGAATTTGTAATACAGCAGGAACGTGACTGTGATCATAACCAAAGGACTGTGTTTCCTACACATACGGACCATATCGAGTTCAACTCTGCTTCTGAAACTGATACAAACCAAAGGACCTCTAACATCCAATGCTTTTCAGTTAAGCGCGAGAAACCTGTGAGCTTTGTGAAGGATGTGGCTTCGTTTGAGCTGAAAAGTGACTGCGTTTACCTGAAACTATGTCTTGCTTGTAGGAAGATAGAGAACATGATATTTAAGTCCATTTCTGAAGGGCAGCATTCAGCATAGTTCCCATCCATGAAACACACTCTGCTTTAGAGCATGAAGCACGCTATTGCTTTCTAGAGTCTCTAATACTGCATTAAACATGAGTGTGCTCAGAACAAAAGAACTGTATTTCCTACGCATATGGACCACATCTAGTTCAACTCTGCTTCGGAAACTGATACAAACCACAGATCCTGTAACATCCAATGCTTTTCAAGTTAAGAGCGAGAAACGTGTGAGCTTCATGAACGTTTTAGTTTTTTATGAGCTGAGAAGTGACTGCGTTTACCTGAACTAAGTCTTGAGTGTAGGAAGACATAGAGCCTGGGATTTAACTTCATTTCTGAAGGGAAACACACAGCACAGTTCTCAGCCATGAAACACACTCTGCTTTAGAGGAAGAAGCACGCTCTTGCTTTCTAGAGTCTCTAATACAGCAGGAAACGTGAGTGTGCTCAAAACAAAGAACAGTGTTTCCTACTCATATGGACCACATCTAGTTCAACTCTGCTTCTGAAACTGATACAAACCACAGATCCTCTAACATCCAATGCTTTTCAGTTAAGCGCGAGAAACGTGTCAGCTTCGACCATATAGAGTTAAACTCTGATTCTGAAACTTATACAGACCACAGATTCTCTAACATCCAATCCTTTTCATGTAAGAGCGAGAAACGTGTGAGCTTCTTGAACATTGTTGCTTTGTTTGATCTGAAAAGTGACTGTGTTTACCTGAAAGGAAGTCTGGCTTGTAGGAAGACACAGAGCCTGGGATTTAACTCCATTTCTGAAGGGAAACACACAGCGTAGTTCTCAACTATGAAACACTCTGCTTTAGAGCAAAAAGCACGCTCTGCTTCTGAAACTGATACAAACCACAGGTCCTCTAACATCCAATGCTTTTCAGTTACGCACGAGAAACGTTGAACTTCGTGAACCATGTAGCTTCCTTTGAGCTGAAAAGGAACTGCATTTACATGAAACGAAATGTTGCTTGTAGGAAGACACAGAGCCTGGGATTTAACTCCATTTCTGAAGGGAAACACACAGCACAGTTCTCAGCCATGAAACACACTCTGTTTAGAGCAAGAAGCACGCACTTGCTTTCTAGAGTCTCTAATAGAGCAGGAAACCTGAGTGTGCTCAGAACAAAAGAGCGGTGTTCCCTACGCTTACGGACCGTATCTAGTTCAACTCTGCTTCTGAAACTTATACAGACCACAGATTCTCTAATATCCAATGCTTTTCATGTAAGAGCGAGAAACGTGTGAGCTTCTTGAACATTGTTGCTTTGTTTGATCTGAAAAGTGACTGCATTTACCTGAAATTTAGTCTTGCTTGTAGGAAGACACAGAGCCTGGGATTCAACTCCATTTCTGAAGGGAAACACACAGCACAGTTCTCAACCATGAAACACACTCTGCTTTAGAGCAAGAAGCACGCTCTTGATTTCTAGAGTCTCTAATACAGAAGGAAACGTGACTGTGCCCAAATCAAAAGAACCGTGTTTCCTACCCATATGGACCACATCTAGTTCAAATCTGCTTCTGAAAATGATACAAACCACAGGTCCTCTAACATCCAATGCTTTTCATGTAAGAGTGAGAAACGTGTGAGCTTCTTGAACATTGTTGCTTTGTTTGATCTGAAAAGTGACTGAGTTTACCTGAAAGGAAGTATGGCTTGTAGGAAGACACAGAGCATGGGATTTAACTCCTTTTCTGAAGGGAAACACACAGCACAGTTCTCAGCCATGAAACACACCCTGTTTAAAGCAAGAAGCACGCACTTGCTTTCTAGAGTCTCTAATACAGCAGGAAACATGAGTGTGCTCAAAACAAAAGAACCAAGTTTACTAACCATATGGACCACATCTAGTTCAAGTCTGCTTCTGAAACTGATACAAACCACAGGTACTCTAACATCCAATGCTTTTCAGTTAAGAGCGAGAAATGTGTGAGCTTTGTGAACGATGTAGCCTCCTTTGAGATGACAAGGGACTGTGTTTACCTGAATTATGTGTTGCTTGTAGGAAGACACAGAGCCCAGGGTTCAACTCCATTTCTGAAGTGAAACAAACTGCACAGTTCTCAACCATGAAACACACTCTGCTTTAGAGCAAGAAGCACGCTCTTGCTTTCTAGAGTCTCTAATACAGCAAGAAACGTGAGTGTGCTCAGAACAAAAGAACGGTGTTTGCTATACATACGGATCATATTTAGTTCAACTCAGCTTCTGAAACTGATACAAACCACAGGTACTCTAACATCCAATGCTTTTCAGTCAATCGCGATAAACGTGTGAGCTTCGTGAACGATGCAGCTTCCTTTGAGCTGAATAGGGCCTGCATATACTTGAAAAGAAGTCTTGCTTGTAGGAAGACAGAGATTATGGGATTTAATGCCATTTCTGAAGACCAGCACTCAGCAAAGTTCCCATCCATGAAATACACTCTGCCTTAAAACAAGTAGCACGCTCTTGCTTTCTAGATTCTCTAATACAGCAGGTAACATGAGTGTGCTCCGAACAAATGAACGGTGTTTCCTACATATACGGACCGTATGTAGTTCAACTATGCTTCTCAAACTGATACACACCACAGATTCTCTAACATCCAATGCTTTTCATGTAAGAGCGAGAAACGTGTGAGCTTCTTGAACATTGTTGTTTGTTTGATCTGAAAAGTGACTGCTTTTACCTGAAAGGGGAAGTCTTGCTTGTAGGAAGACACAGAGCCTGGGATTTAACTCCATTTCTGAAGGGAAACACACAGCACAGTTCTCAGCCATGAAACACACTCTGCTTTAGAGCAAGAAGCAAGCACTTGCTTTCTAGAGTCTCTAATACAGCAGGAAACGTGAGTGTGCTCAGAACAAAAGAATGGTGTTTCCTACACATACAGACCATATTTAGTTCAACTCAGCTTCTGAAACTGAAACAAACGACAGGTCCTCTAACATCCAATGCTTTTCATTCAAGCCCAATAAACGTGTGAGCTTCGTGAACCATGTAGCTTCCTTTGAGCTGAATAGGGTCTGCGTATACCTGAAAGGAAGTCTTGCTTGTAGGAAGATACAGAGTATGGGATTTAACTCCATTTCTGAAGGTCAACACTCAGCAGAGTTCCCATCCATCAAACACACTCTGCCTTAGAACCAGAAGCACGCTCTTGATTTCTAGATTCTCTAATACAGAAGGAAACGTGACTGTGCCCAAAACAAAAGAACCGTGTTTTCTACCCATATGGACCACATCTAGTTCAACTCTGCTTCTGAAACTGATACAAACCAGAGGTCCTCTAACATGCAATGCTTTTCATGTAAGAGCGAGAAACGTGTGAGCTTCTTGAACATAGTTGCTTTGTTTGATCTGAAAAGTGACTGCGTTTACATGAAAGGAAGTCTGGCTTGTGGGAAGACACAGAGCCTGGGATTTAACTCCATTTCTGAAGGGAAACACACAGCAGAGTTCTCAACCATGAAACACACTCTGCTTTAGAGCAAGAAGCACGCTCTTGATTCTGGAGTCTCTAATACAGAAGGAAACGTGACTGTGCCCAAAACAAAAGAACTGTGTTTCCAACCTATATGGACCACATCTAGTTCAACTCTGCTTCTGAAGCTGATACAAACCACAGGTCCTCTAACATCCAATGCTTTTCATGTAAGAGCGAGAAACGTGTGAGCTTCTTGAACATTGTTGCTTTGTTTGATCTGAAAAGTGACTGTGCTTAACTGAAAGGAAGTCTTGCTTGTAGGAAGACACAAAGCCTGGGATTAAACTCCATTACTGAAGGTAAACACACAGCACAGTTCTCAACCATGAATCACACTCTGCTTTAGACCAAGAAGCACGCTCTTGATTTCTAGAGTCTCTAATACAGAAGGAAACTTGACTGTGCCCAAAACAGAAGAACCGTGTTTTGTACCCATATGGACCACATCTAGTTCAACTCTGCTTCTGAAACTGATACAAACCACAGTTCCTCTAACATCCAATGTTTTCATGTGAGAGCGAGAAACGTGTGAGCTTCTTGAACATTGTTGCTTTGTTTGATCTGAAAAGTGACTGCGTTTACCTGAAAGGAAGTCTGGCTTGTACGAAGACACAGAGCCTGGGATTTAACTCCATTTCTGAAGGGAAACACACAGCACAGTTCTCAACCATGAAACACACTCTGCTTTAGAGCAAGAAGCACGCTCTTGATTTCTAGAGTCTCTAATACAGAAGGAAACGTGACTGTGCCCAAAACAGAAGAACCGTGTTTCGTACCCATATTAACCACATCTAGTTCAACTCTGCTTCTGAAACTGATACAAACCACAGTTCCTCTAACTTCCAATGTTTTCATGTGAGAGCAAGAAACGTGTGAGCTTCTTGAACATTGTTGCTTAGTTTGATCTGAAAAGTGACTGCGTTTACCTGAAAGGAAGTCTTGCTTGTACGAAGACACAGAGCCTGGGATTTAACTCCATTTCTGAAGGGAAACACACAGCACAGTTCTCAACCATGAATCACACTCTGCTTTAGAGCAAGAAGCACGCTCTTGATTTCTAGAGTCTCTAATACAGAAGGAAACGTGACTGTGCCCAAAACAGAAGAACCGTGTTTCCTACCCATATGGACCACATCTAGTTCAATTCTGCTTCTGAAACTGATACAAACCACAGGTCCTCTAACATCCAATACTTTTCAGTTACGCATGAGAAACGTTGAACTTCGTGAACAATGTTGATTCCTTTGAGCTGAAAAGGAACTGCGATTACTTGAAACGAAATGTTGCTGGTAGGAAGACACAGAGCCTGGGATTTAACTCCATTTCTGAAGGGAAACACACAGCACAGTTCTCAGCCATGAAACACACTCTGCTTTACAGCAAGAACTACACACTTGCTTTCTAGAGTCTCTAATACAGCAGGAAAAGTGAGTGTGCTCAGAAAAAAAGAATGGTGTTTCCTACACATACGGATCATATTTAGTTCAACTCAGCTTCTGAAACTGAAACAAACGACAGGTCCTCTAACATCCAATGCTTTTCATTCAAGCGCAATAAACGTGTGAGCTTCGTGAACCATGTAGCTTCCTTTGAGCGGAATAGGGACTGCGTATACCAGAAAGGAAGTCTTGCTTGTAGGAAGATACAGAGTATGGGATTTAACTCCATTTCTGAAGGTCAACACTCTGCACAGTTCCCATCCATCAAACACACTCTGCTTTAGAGCAAGAAGCATGCTGTTGCTTTCTAGAGTCTCTAATAGAGCAAGAAACCTGAGTGCACTCAGAACAAAAGAGCGGTGTTTCCTACACATACGGACCATATCTAGTTCAACTCTGCTTCTGAAACTTATACAGACCACAGATTCTCTAATATCCAATGCTTTTCATGTAAGAGCGAGAAACGTGTGAGCTTCTTGAACATTGTTGCTTTGTTTGACCTGAAAAGTGACTGCATTTACCTGAAAGGAAGTCTTGCTTGTAGGAAGACACAGAGCCTGGGATTTAACTCCATTTCTGAAGGGAAACACACAGCACAGTTCTCAGCCATGAAACACACTCTGCTTTACAGCAAGAAGCACGCTCTTGCTTTCTAGAGTCTCTAATACAGCAGAAAATGTGAGTGTGCTCAAAACAAAAGAACTGTGTTTCCCACCCATATGGCCCACATCTAGTTCAACTCTGCTTCTCAAACTGATAGAAACCACACGTCCTCTAACATCCAATGCTTTTCAGTAAAGTGAGAGAAACGTGTGAGCTTTTTGAACGATGTAGCCTCCTTTGAACTGACAAGGGACTGTGTTTACCTGAATTAAGTCTTGCTTGTAGGAAGACACAGAGCCTAGGATTTAACTTCATTTCTGAAGTGAAACAAACTGCACAGTTCCCATTCATGAAACACACTCTGCTTTAGAGCGACAAGCACGCTCTTGCTTTCTAGAGTCTCTAATACAGTAGGAAACATGAGTGTGCTCAAAACAAAAGAACCATGTTTACTAACCATATGGACCACATCTCGTTCAAGTCTGCTTCTGAAACTGACACAAACCACAGTTACTCTAACATCCAATGCTTTTCATTTAAGAGCGAGAAATGTGTGAGCTTTGTGAACGATGGAGCCTCCTTTGAGATGACAAGGGACTGCGTTTACCTGAATTATGTTTTGCTTGTAGGAAGACACAGAGCCTAGGATTCAACTCCATTTCTCAAGTTAAACAAACTGCACAGTTCCCATCCATGAAACACACAATGCTTTAGAGCGATAAGCACGCTCTTGCTTTCTAGAGTCTCTAATACAGCAAGAAACGTGAGTGTGCTCAGAACAAAAGAACGGTGTTTGCTATACATACGGATCATATTTCGTTAAACTCAGCTTCTGAAACTGATACAAACCACAGGTACTCTAACATCCAATGCTTTTCAGTCAATCGCAATAAACGTGTGAGCTTCGTGAATGATGCAGTTTCCTTTGAGCTGAATAGGGACTGCATATACTTTAAAAGAAGTCTTGCTTGTAGGAAGACAGAGAGTATGGGATTTAATGCCATTTCTGAAGACCAGCACTCAGCACAGTTCCCATCCATGAAACACACTCTGCCTTAGAACCAGAAGCACGCTCTTGATTTCTAGATTCTCTAATACAGAAGGAAACGTGACTGTGCCCAAAACAAAAGAACCGTGTTTTCTACCCATATGGACCACATCTAGTTCAACTCTGCTTCTGAAACTGATACAAACCAGAGGTCCTCTAACATGCAATGCTTTTCACGTAAGAGCGAGAAACGTGTGAGCTTCTTGAACATAGTTGCTTTGTTTGATCTGAAAAGTGACTGCGTTTACATGAAAGGAAGTCTGGCTTGTGGGAAGACACAGAGCCTGGGATTTAACTCCATTTCTGAAGGGAAACACACAGCAGAGTTCTCAACCATGAAACACACTCTGCTTTAGAGCAAGAAGCACGCTCTTGATTTCTGGAGTCTCTAATACAGAAGGAAACGTGACTGTGCCCAAAACAAAAGAACTGTGTTTCCAACCTATATGGACCACATCTAGTTCAACTCTGCTTCTGAAGCTGATACAAACCACAGGTCCTCTAACATCCAATGCTTTTCATGTAAGAGCGAGAAACGTGTGAGCTTCTTGAACATTGTTGCTTTGTTTGATCTGAAAAGTGACTGTGCTTAACTGAAAGGAAGTCTTGCTTGTAGGAAGACACAAAGCCTGGGATTAAACTCCATTACTGAAGGTAAACACACAGCACAGTTCTCAACCATGAATCACACTCTGCTTTAGAGCAAGAAGCACGCTCTTGATTTCTAGAGTCTCTAATACAGAAGGAAACTTGACTGTGCCCAAAACAGAAGAACCGTGTTTTGTACCCATATGGACCACATCTAGTTCAACTCTGCTTCTGAAACTGATACAAACCACAGTTCCTCTAACATCCAATGTTTTCATGTGAGAGCAAGAAACGTGTGAGCTTCTTGAACATTGTTGCTTAGTTTGATCTGAAAAGTGACTGCGTTTACCTGAAAGGAAGTCTTGCTTGTACGAAGACACAGAGCCTGGGATTTAACTCCATTTCTGAAGGGAAACACACAGCACAGTTCTCAACCATGAAACACACTCTGCTTTAGAGCAAGAAGCACGCGCTTGATTTCTAGAGTCTCTAATACAGAAGGAAACGTGACTGTGCCCAAAACAGAAGAACCGTGTTTCGTACCCATATTAACCACATCTAGTTCAACTCTGCTTCTGAAACTGATACAAACCACAGTTCCTCTAACTTCCAATGTTTTCATGTGAGAGCAAGAAACGTGTGAGCTTCTTGAACATTGTTGCTTAGTTTGATCTGAAAAGTGACTGCGTTTACCTGAAAGGAAGTCTTGCTTGTACGAAGACACAGAGCCTGGGATTTAACTCCATTTCTGAAGGGAAACACACAGCACAGTTCTCAACCATGAATCACACTCTGCTTTAGAGCAAGAAGCACGCTCTTGATTTCTAGAGTCTCTAATACAGAAGGAAACGTGACTGTGCCCAAAACAGAAGAACCGTGTTTCCTACCCATATGGACCACATCTAGTTCAATTCTGCTTCTGAAACTGATACAAACCACAGGTCCTCTAACATCCAATACTTTTCAGTTACGCATGAGAAACGTTGAACTTCGTGAACAATGTTGATTCCTTTGAGCTGAAAAGGAACTGCGATTACTTGAAACGAAATGTTGCTGGTAGGAAGACACAGAGCCTGGGATTTAACTCCATTTCTGAAGGGAAACACACAGCACAGTTCTCAGCCATGAAACACACTCTGCTTTACAGCAAGAACTACACACTTGCTTTCTAGAGTCTCTAATACAGCAGGAAAAGTGAGTGTGCTCAGAAAAAAAGAATGGTGTTTCCTACACATACGGATCATATTTAGTTCAACTCAGCTTCTGAAACTGAAACAAACGACAGGTCCTCTAACATCCAATGCTTTTCATTCAAGCGCAATAAACGTGTGAGCTTCGTGAACCATGTAGCTTCCTTTGAGCGGAATAGGGACTGCGTATACCAGAAAGGAAGTCTTGCTTGTAGGAAGATACAGAGTATGGGATTTAACTCCATTTCTGAAGGTCAACACTCTGCACAGTTCCCATCCATCAAACACACTCTGCTTTAGAGCAAGAAGCATGCTGTTGCTTTCTAGAGTCTCTAATAGAGCAAGAAACCTGAGTGCACTCAGAACAAAAGAGCGGTGTTTCCTACACATACGGACCATATCTAGTTCAACTCTGCTTCTGAAACTTATACAGACCACAGATTCTCTAATATCCAATGCTTTTCATGTAAGAGCGAGAAACGTGTGAGCTTCTTGAACATTGTTGCTTTGTTTGACCTGAAAAGTGACTGCATTTACCTGAAAGGAAGTCTTGCTTGTAGGAAGACACAGAGCCTGGGATTTAACTCCATTTCTGAAGGGAAACACACAGCACAGTTCTCAGCCATGAAACACACTCTGCTTTACAGCAAGAAGCACGCTCTTGCTTTCTAGAGTCTCTAATACAGCAGGAAATGTGAGTGTGCTCAAAACAAAAGAACTGTGTTTCCCACCCATATGGCCCACATCTAGTTCAACTCTGCTTCTCAAACTGATAGAAACCACACGTCCTCTAACATCCAATGCTTTTCAGTAAAGTGAGAGAAACGTGTGAGCTTTTTGAACGATGTAGCCTCCTTTGAACTGACAAGGGACTGTGTTTACCTGAATTAAGTCTTGCTTGTAGGAAGACACAGAGCCTAGGATTTAACTTCATTTCTGAAGTGAAACAAACTGCACAGTTCCCATTCATGAAACACACTCTGCTTTAGAGCGACAAGCACGCTCTTGCTTTCTAGAGTCTCTAATACAGTAGGAAACATGAGTGTGCTCAAAACAAAAGAACCATGTTTACTAACCATATGGACCACATCTCGTTCAAGTCTGCTTCTGAAACTGACACAAACCACAGTTACTCTAACATCCAATGCTTTTCATTTAAGAGCGAGAAATGTGTGAGCTTTGTGAACGATGTAGCCTCCTTTGAGATGACAAGGGACTGCGTTTACCTGAATTATGTTTTGCTTGTAGGAAGACACAGAGCCTAGGATTCAACTCCATTTCTCAAGTTAAACAAACTGCACAGTTCCCATCCATGAAACACACAATGCTTTAGAGCGATAAGCACGCTCTTGCTTTCTAGAGTCTCTAATACAGCAAGAAACGTGTGTGTGCTCAGAACAAAAGAAAGGTGTTTGCTATACATACGGATCATATTTAATTCAACTCAGCTTCTGAAACTGATACAAACCACAGGTACTCTAACATCCAATGCTTTTCAGTCAATCGCGATAAACGTGTGAGCTTCGTGAACGATGCAGCTTCCTTTGAGCTGAATAGGGACTGCATATACTTGAAAAGAAGTCTTGCTTGTAGGAAGACAGAGAGTATGGGATTTAATGCCATTTCTGAAGACCAGCACTCAGCACAGTTCCCATCCATGAAACACACTCTGCCTTAGAACCAGAAGCACGCTCTTGCTTTCTAGAGTCTCTAATACTGAAGGAAATGTGACTGTGCCCAAAACAAAAGAACCGTGTTTTCTACCCATATGGACCACATCTAGTTCAACTCTGCTTCTGAAACTGATACAAACCAGAGGTCCTCTAACATGCAATGCTTTTCATGTAAGAGCGAGAAACGTGTGAGCTTCTTGAACATTGTTGCTTTGTTTGATCTGAAAAGTGACTGCGTTTACCTGAATTAAGTCTTGCTTGTAGGAAGACACAGAGCCTAGGATTTAACTTCATTTCTGAAGTGAAACAAACTGCACAGTTCCCATTCATGAAACACACTCTGCTTTAGAGCGACAAGCACGATCTTGCTTTCTAGAGTCTCTAATACAGTAGGAAACATGAGTGTGCTCAAAACAAAAGAACCATGTTTACTAACCATATGGACCACATCTCGTTCAAGTCTGCTTCTGAAACTGACACAAACCACAGGTACTCTAACATCCAATGCTTTTCAGTTAAGAGCAAGAAATGTGTGAGCTTTGTGAACGATGTAGCCTCCTTTGAGATGACAAGGGACTGCGTATACCTGAATTATGTTTTGCTTGTAGGAAGACACAGAGCCTAGGATTCAACTCCATTTCTCAAGTTAAACAAACTGCACAGTTCCCATCCATGAAACACACAATGCTTTAGAGCGATAAGCACGCTCTTGCTTTCTAGAGTCTCTAATACAGCAAGAAACGTGAGTGTGCTCAGAACAAAAGAACGGTGTTTGCTATACATACGGATCATATTTCGTTAAACTCAGCTTCTGAAACTGATACAAACCACAGGTACTCTAACATCCAATGCTTTTCAGTCAATCGCGATAAACGTGTGAGCTTCGTGAACGATGCAGCTTCCTTTGAGCTGAATAGGGACTGCATATACTTGAAAAGAAGTCTTGCTTGTAGGAAGACAGAGAGTATGGGATTTAATGCCATTTCTGAAGACCAGCACTCAGCACAGTTCCCATCCATGAAACACACTCTGCCTTAGAACCAGAAGCACGCTCTTGCTTTCTAGAGTCTCTAATACTAAAGGAAACGTGACTGTGCCCAAAACAAAAGAACCGTGTTTTCTACCCATATGGACCACATCTAGTTCAACTCTGCTTCTGAAACTGATACAAACCAGAGGTCCTCTAACATGCAATGCTTTTCATGTAAGAGCGAGAAATGTGTGAGCTTCTTGAACATTGTTGCTTTGTTTGATCTGAAAAGTGACTGCGTTTACCTGAAAGGAAGTCTGGCTTGTGGGAAGACACAGAGCCTGGGATTTAACTCCATTTCTGAAGGGAAACACACAGCAGAGTTCTCAACCATGAAACACACTCTGCTTTAGAGCAAGAAGCACGCTCTTGATTTCTGGAGTCTCTAATACAGAAGGAAACGTGACTGTGCCCAAAACAAAAGAACTGTGTTTCCAACCTATATGGACCACATCTAGTTCAACTCTGCTTCTGAAGCTGATACAAACCACAGGTCCTCTAACATCCAATGCTTTTCATGTAAGAGCAAGAAACGTGTGAGCTTCTTGAACATTGTTGCTTTGTTTGATCTGAAAAGTGACTGTGCTTAACTGAAAGGAAGTCTTGCTTGTAGGAAGACACAGAGCCTGGGATTTAACTCCATTTCTGAAGGGAAACACACAGCACAGTTCTCAACCATGAAACACACTCTGCTTTAGAGCAAGAAGCACGCTCTTGATTTCTAGAGTCTCTAATACAGAAGGAAACGTGTCTGTGCCCAAAACAGAAGAACCGTGTTTCCTACCCATATGGACCACATCTAGTTCAATTCTGCTTCTGAAACTGATACAAACCACAGGTCCTCTAACATCCAATACTTTTCAGTTACGCATGAGAAACGTTGAACTTCGTGAACAATGTTGATTCCTTTGAGCTGAAAAGGAACTGCGATTACTTGAAACGAAATGTTGCTGGTAGGAAGACACAGAGCCTGGGATTTAACTCCATTTCTGAAGGGAAACACACAGCACAGTTCTCAGCCATGAAACACACTCTGCTTTACAGCAAGAACTACACACTTGCTTTCTAGAGTCTCTAATACAGCAGGAAAAGTGAGTGTGCTCAGAAAAAAAGAATGGTGTTTCCTAACCATACGGACCATATTTAGTTCAACTCAGCTTCTGAAAATGAAACAAATGACAGGTCCTCTAACATCCAATGCTTTTCATTCAAGCGCAATAAACGTGTGAGCTTCGTGATCCATGTAGATTCCTTTGAGCAGAATAGGGACTGCGTATACCAGAAAGGAAGTCTTGCTTGTAGGAAGATACAGAGTATGGGATTTAACTCCATTTCTGAAGGTCAACACTCTGCACAGTTCCCATCCATCAAACACACTCTGCTTTAGAGCAAGAAGCATGCTGTTGCTTTCTAGAGTCTCTAATAGAGCAAGAAACCTGAGTGTACTCAGAACAAAAGAGCGGTGTTTCCTACACATACGGACCGTATCTAGTTCAGCTCTGCTTCTGAAACTTATACAGACCACAGATTCTCTAATATCCAATGCTTTTCATGTAAGAGCGAGAAACATGTGAGCTTCTTGAACATTGTTGCTTTGTTTGATCTGAAAAGTGACTGCATTTACCTGAAAGGAAGTCTTGCTTGTAGGAAGACACAGAGCCTGGGATTTAACTCCATTTCTGAAGGGAAACACACAGCACAGTTCTCAGCCATGAAACACACTCTGCTTTACAGCAAGAAGCATGCTCTTGCTTTCTAGAGTCTCTAATACAGCAGGAAATGTGAGTGTGCTCAAAACAAAAGAACGGTGTTTCCCACCCATATGGCCCACATCTAGTTCAACTCTGCTTCTCAAACTGATAGAAACCACACGTCCTCTAACATCCAATGCTTTTCAGTAAAGTGAGAGAAACGTGTGAGCTTTTTGAACGATGTAGCCTCCTTTGAACTGACAAGGGACTGTGTTTACCTGAATTAAGTCTTGCTTGTAGGAAGACACAGAGCCTAGGATTTAACTTCATTTCTGAAGTGAAACAAACTGCACAGTTCCCATTCATGAAACACACTCTGCTTTAGAGCGACAAGCACGCTCTTGCTTTCTAGAGTCTCTAATACAGTAGGAAACATGAGTGTGCTCAAAACAAAAGAACCATGTTTACTAACCATATGGACCACATCTCGTTCAAGTCTGCTTCTGAAACTGACACAAACCACAGTTACTCTAACATCCAATGCTTTTCATTTAAGAGCGAGAAATGTGTGAGCTTTGTGAACGATGGAGCCTCCTTTGAGATGACAAGGGACTGCGTTTACCTGAATTATGTTTTGCTTGTAGGAAGACACAGAGCCTAGGATTCAACTCCATTTCTCAAGTTAAACAAACTGCACAGTTCCCATCCATGAAACACACAATGCTTTAGAGCGATAAGCACGCTCTTGCTTTCTAGAGTCTCTAATACAGCAAGAAACGTGAGTGTGCTCAGAACAAAAGAACGGTGTTTGCTATACATACGGATCATATTTCGTTAAACTCAGCTTCTGAAACTGATACAAACCACAGGTACTCTAACATCCAATGCTTTTCAGTCAATCGCAATAAACGTGTGAGCTTCGTGAATGATGCAGTTTCCTTTGAGCTGAATAGGGACTGCATATACTTTAAAAGAAGTCTTGCTTGTAGGAAGACAGAGAGTATGGGATTTAATGCCATTTCTGAAGACCAGCACTCAGCACAGTTCCCATCCATGAAACACACTCTGCCTTAGAACCAGAAGCACGCTCTTGATTTCTAGATTCTCTAATACAGAAGGAAACGTGACTGTGCCCAAAACAAAAGAACCGTGTTTTCTACCCATATGGACCACATCTAGTTCAACTCTGCTTCTGAAACTGATACAAACCAGAGGTCCTCTAACATGCAATGCTTTTCATGTAAGAGCGAGAAACGTGTGAGCTTCTTGAACATAGTTGCTTTGTTTGATCTGAAAAGTGACTGCGTTTACATGAAAGGAAGTCTGGCTTGTGGGAAGACACAGAGCCTGGGATTTAACTCCATTTCTGAAGGGAAACACACAGCAGAGTTCTCAACCATGAAACACACTCTGCTTTAGAGCAAGAAGCACGCTCTTGATTTCTGGAGTCTCTAATACAGAAGGAAACGTGACTGTGCCCAAAACAAAAGAACTGTGTTTCCAACCTATATGGACCACATCTAGTTCAACTCTGCTTCTGAAGCTGATACAAACCACAGGTCCTCTAACATCCAATGCTTTTCATGTAAGAGCGAGAAACGTGTGAGCTTCTTGAACATTGTTGCTTTGTTTGATCTGAAAAGTGACTGTGCTTAACTGAAAGGAAGTCTTGCTTGTAGGAAGACACAAAGCCTGGGATTAAACTCCATTACTGAAGGTAAACACACAGCACAGTTCTCAACCATGAATCACACTCTGCTTTAGAGCAAGAAGCACGCTCTTGATTTCTAGAGTCTCTAATACAGAAGGAAACTTGACTGTGCCCAAAACAGAAGAACCGTGTTTTGTACCCATATGGACCACATCTAGTTCAACTCTGCTTCTGAAACTGATACAAACCACAGTTCCTCTAACATCCAATGTTTTCATGTGAGAGCGAGAAACGTGTGAGCTTCTTGAACATTGTTGCTTAGTTTGATCTGAAAAGTGACTGCGTTTACCTGAAAGGAAGTCTTGCTTGTACGAAGACACAGAGCCTGGGATTTAACTCCATTTCTGAAGGGAAACACACAGCACAGTTCTCAACCATGAAACACACTCTGCTTTAGAGCAAGAAGCACGCGCTTGATTTCTAGAGTCTCTAATACAGAAGGAAACGTGACTGTGCCCAAAACAGAAGAACCGTGTTTCGTACCCATATTAACCACATCTAGTTCAACTCTGCTTCTGAAACTGATACAAACCACAGTTCCTCTAACTTCCAATGTTTTCATGTGAGAGCAAGAATCGTGTGAGCTTCTTGAACATTGTTGCTTAGTTTGATCTGAAAAGTGACTGCGTTTACCTGAAAGGAAGTCTTGCTTGTACGAAGACACAGAGCCTGGGATTTAACTCCATTTCTGAAGGGAAACACACAGCACAGTTCTCAACCATGAAACACACTCTGCTTTAGAGCAAGAAGCACGCGCTTGATTTCTAGAGTCTCTAATACAGAAGGAAACGTGACTGTGCCCAAAACAGAAGAACCGTGTTTCCTACCCATATGGACCACATCTAGTTCAATTCTGCTTCTGAAACTGATAAAAACCACAGGTCCTCTAACATCCAATACTTTTCAGTTACGCATGAGAAACGTTGAACTTCGTGAACAATGTTGATTCCTTTGAGCTGAAAAGGAACTGCGATTACTTGAAACGAAATGTTGCTGGTAGGAAGACACAGAGCCTGGGATTTAACTCCATTTCTGAAGGGAAACACACAGCACAGTTCTCAGCCATGAAACACACTCTGCTTTACAGCAAGAACTACACACTTGCTTTCTAGAGTCTCTAATACAGCAGGAAAAGTGAGTGTGCTCAGAAAAAAAGAATGGTGTTTCCTACACATACGGATCATATTTAGTTCAACTCAGCTTCTGAAACTGAAACAAACGACAGGTCCTCTAACATCCAATGCTTTTCATTCAAGCGCAATAAACGTGTGAGCTTCGTGAACCATGTAGCTTCCTTTGAGCGGAATAGGGACTGCGTATACCAGAAAGGAAGTCTTGCTTGTAGGAAGATACAGAGTATGGGATTTAACTCCATTTCTGAAGGTCAACACTCTGCACAGTTCCCATCCATCAAACACACTCTGCTTTAGAGCAAGAAGCATGCTGTTGCTTTCTAGAGTCTCTAATAGAGCAAGAAACCTGAGTGCACTCAGAACAAAAGAGCGGTGTTTCCTACACATACGGACCATATCTAGTTCAACTCTGCTTCTGAAACTTATACAGACCACAGATTCTCTAATATCCAATGCTTTTCATGTAAGAGCGAGAAACGTGTGAGCTTCTTGAACATTGTTGCTTTGTTTGACCTGAAAAGTGACTGCATTTACCTGAAAGGAAGTCTTGCTTGTAGGAAGACACAGAGCCTGGGATTTAACTCCATTTCTGAAGGGAAACACACAGCACAGTTCTCAGCCATGAAACACACTCTGCTTTACAGCAAGAAGCACGCTCTTGCTTTCTAGAGTCTCTAATACAGCAGGAAATGTGAGTGTGCTCAAAACAAAAGAACTGTGTTTCCCACCCATATGGCCCACATCTAGTTCAACTCTGCTTCTCAAACTGATAGAAACCACACGTCCTCTAACATCCAATGCTTTTCAGTAAAGTGAGAGAAACGTGTGAGCTTTTTGAACGATGTAGCCTCCTTTGAACTGACAAGGGACTGTGTTTACCTGAATTAAGTCTTGCTTGTAGGAAGACACAGAGCCTAGGATTTAACTTCATTTCTGAAGTGAAACAAACTGCACAGTTCCCATTCATGAAACACACTCTGCTTTAGAGCGACAAGCACGCTCTTGCTTTCTAGAGTCTCTAATACAGTAGGAAACATGAGTGTGCTCAAAACAAAAGAACCATGTTTACTAACCATATGGACCACATCTCGTTCAAGTCTGCTTCTGAAACTGACACAAACCACAGTTACTCTAACATCCAATGCTTTTCATTTAAGAGCGAGAAATGTGTGAGCTTTGTGAACGATGTAGCCTCCTTTGAGATGACAAGGGACTGCGTTTACCTGAATTATGTTTTGCTTGTAGGAAGACACAGAGCCTAGGATTCAACTCCATTTCTCAAGTTAAACAAACTGCACAGTTCCCATCCATGAAACACACAATGCTTTAGAGCGATAAGCACGCTCTTGCTTTCTAGAGTCTCTAATACAGCAAGAAACGTGTGTGTGCTCAGAACAAAAGAAAGGTGTTTGCTATACATACGGATCATATTTCGTTCAACTCAGCTTCTGAAACTGATACAAACCACAGGTACTCTAACATCCAATGCTTTTCAGTCAATCGCGATAAACGTGTGAGCTTCGTGAACGATGCAGCTTCCTTTGAGCTGAATAGGGACTGCATATACTTGAAAAGAAGTCTTGCTTGTAGGAAGACAGAGAGTATGGGATTTAATGCCATTTCTGAAGACCAGCACTCAGCACAGTTCCCATCCATGAAACACACTCTGCCTTAGAACCAGAAGCACGCTCTTGCTTTCTAGAGTCTCTAATACTGAAGGAAATGTGACTGTGCCCAAAACAAAAGAACCGTGTTTTCTACCCATATGGACCACATCTAGTTCAACTCTGCTTCTGAAACTGATACAAACCAGAGGTCCTCTAACATGCAATGCTTTTCATGTAAGAGTGAGAAACGTGTGAGATTCTTGAACATTGTTGCTTTGTTTGATCTGAAAAGTGACTGCGTTTACCTGAATTAAGTCTTGCTTGTAGGAAGACACAGAGCCTAGGATTTAACTTCATTTCTGAAGTGAAACAAACTGCACAGTTCCCATTCATGAAACACACTCTGCTTTAGAGCGACAAGCACGCTATTGCTTTCTAGAGTCTCTAATACAGTAGGAAACATGAGTGTGCTCAAAACAAAAGAACCATGTTTACTAACCATATGGACCACATCTCGTTCAAGTCTGCTTCTGAAACTGACACAAACCACAGTTACTCTAACATCCAATGCTTTTCAGTTAAGAGCAAGAAATGTGTGAGCTTTGTGAACGATGTAGCCTCCTTTGAGATGACAAGGGACTGCGTATACCTGAATTATGTTTTGCTTGTAGGAAGACACAGAGCCTAGGATTCAACTCCATTTCTCAAGTTAAACAAACTGCACAGTTCCCATCCATGAAACACACAATGCTTTAGAGCGATAAGCACGCTCTTGCTTTCTAGAGTCTCTAATACAGCAAGAAACGTGAGTGTGCTCAGAACAAAAGAACGGTGTTTGCTATACATACGGATCATATTTAGTTCAACTCAGCTTCTGAAACTGATACAAACCACAGGTACTCTAACATCCAATGCTTTTCAGTCAATCGCGATAAACGTGTGAGCTTCGTGAACGATGCAGCTTCCTTTGAGCTGAATAGGGACTGCATATACTTGAAAAGAAGTCTTGCTTGTAGGAAGACAGAGAGTATGGGATTTAATGCCATTTCTGAAGACCAGCACTCAGCACAGTTCCCATCCATGAAACACACTCTGCCTTAGAACCAGAAGCACGCTCTTGCTTTCTAGAGTCTCTAATACTGAAGGAAACGTGACTGTGCCCAAAACAAAAGAACCGTGTTTTCTACCCATATGGACCACATCTAGTTCAACTCTGCTTCTGAAACTGATACAAACCAGAGGTCCTCTAACATGCAATGCTTTTCATGTAAGAGCGAGAAACGTGTGAGCTTCTTGAACATTGTTGCTTTGTTTGATCTGAAAAGTGACTGCGTTTACCTGAAAGGAAGTCTGGCTTGTGGGAAGACACAGAGCCTGGGATTTAACTCCATTTCTGAAGGGAAACACACAGCAGAGTTCTCAACCATGAAACACACTCTGCTTTAGAGCAAGAAGCACGCTCTTGATTTCTGGAGTCTCTAATACAGAAGGAAACGTGACTATGCCCAAAACAAAAGAACTGTGTTTCCAACCTATATGGACCACATCTAGTTCAACTCTGCTTCTGAAGCTGATACAAACCACAGGTCCTCTAACATCCAATGCTTTTCATGTAAGAGCGAGAAACGTGTGAGCTTCTTGAACATTGTTGCTTAGTTTGATCTGAAAAGTGACTGTGCTTAACTGAAAGGAAGTCTTGCTTGTAGGAAGACACAAAGCCTGGGATTAAACTCCATTACTGAAGGTAAACACACAGCACAGTTCTCAACCATGAATCACACTCTGCTTTAGAGCAAGAAGCACGCTCTTGATTTCTAGAGTCTCTAATACAGAAGGAAACTTGACTGTGCCCAAAACAGAAGAACCGTGTTTTGTACCCATATGGACCACATCTAGTTCAACTCTGCTTCTGAAACTGATACAAACCACAGTTCCTCTAACATCCAATGTTTTCATGTGAGAGCGAGAAACGTGTGAGTTTCTTGAACATTGTTGCTTAGTTTGATCTGAAAAGTGACTGTGTTTACCTGAAAGGAAGTCTTGCTTGTAGGAAGACACAGAGCCTGGGATTTAACTCCATTTCTGAAGGGAAACACACAGCACAGTTCTCAACCATGAAACACACTCTGCTTTAGAGCAAGAAGCACGCTCTTGATTTCTAGAGTCTCTAATACAGAAGGAAACGTGACTGGGCCCAAAACAGAAGAACCGTGTTTCGTACCCATATGGACCACATCTAGTTCAACTCTGCTTCTGAAACTGATACAAACCACAGTTCCTCTAACATCCAATGTTTTCATGTGAGAGCGAGAAACGTGTGAGTTTCTTGAACATTGTTGCTTAGTTTGATCTGAAAAGTGACTGCGTTTACCTGAAAGGAAGTCTTGCTTGTAGGAAGACACAGAGCCTGGGATTTAACTCCATTTCTGAAGGGAAACACACAGCACAGTTCTCAACCATGAAACACACTCTGCTTTAGAGCAAGAAGCACGCTCTTGTTTTCTAGAGTCTCTAATACAGAAGGAAACGTGACTGGGCCCAAAACAGAAGAACCGTGTTTCGTACCCATATGGACCACATCTAGTTCAACTCTGCTTCTGAAACTGATACAAACCACAGTTCCTCTAACTTCCAATGTTTTCATGTGAGAGCAAGAAACGTGTGAGCTTCTTGAACATTGTTGCTTAGTTTGATCTGAAAAGTGACTGCGTTTACCTGAAAGGAAGTCTTGCTTGTACGAAGACACAGAGCCTGGGATTAAACTCCATTTCTGAAGGGAAACACACAGCACAGTTCTCAACCATGAAACACACTCTGCTTTAGAGCAAGAAGCACGCTCTTGATTTCTAGAGTCTCTAATACAGAAGGAAACGTGACTGTGCCCAAAACAGAAGAACCGTGTTTCCTACCCATATGGACCACATCTAGTTCAATTCTGCTTCTGAAACTGATACAAACCACAGGTCCTCTAACATCCAATACTTTTCAGTTACGCATGAGAAACGTTGAACTTCGTGAACAATGTTGATTCCTTTGAGCTGAAAAGGAACTGCGATTACTTGAAACGAAATGTTGCTGGTAGGAAGACACAGAGCCTGGGATTTAACTCCATTTCTGAAGGGAAACACACAGCACAGTTCTCAGCCATGAAACACACTCTGCTTTACAGCAAGAACTACACACTTGCTTTCTAGAGTCTCTAATACAGCAGGAAAAGTGAGTGTGCTCAGAAAAAAAGAATGGTGTTTCCTACACATACGGACCATATTTAGTTCAACTCAGCTTCTGAAACTGAAACAAATGACAGGTCCTCTAACATCCAATTCTTTTCATTCAAGCGCAATAAACGTGTGAGCTTCGTGATCCATGTAGCTTCCTTTGAGCGGAATAGGGACTGCGTATACCAGAAAGGAAGTCTTGCTTGTAGGAAGATACAGAGTATGGGATTTAACTCCATTTCTGAAGGTCAACACTGTGCACAGTTCCCATCCATCAAACACAGTCTGCTTTAGAGCAAGAAGCATGCTGTTGCTTTCTAGAGTCTCTAATAGAGCAAGAAACCTGAGTGTACTCAGAACAAAAGAGCGGTGTTTCCTACACATACGGACCATATCTAGTTCAACTCTGCTTCTGAAACTTATACAGACCACAGATTCTCTAATATCCAATGCTTTTCATGTAAGAGCGAGAAACGTGTGAGCTTCTTGAACATTGTTGCTTTGTTTGACCTGAAAAGTGACTGCATTTACCTGAAAGGAAGTCTTGCTTGTAGGAAGACACAGAGCCTGGGATTTAACTCCATTTCTGAAGGGAAACACACAGCACAGTTCTCAGCCATGAAACACACTCTGCTTTACAGCAAGAAGCATGCTCTTGCTTTCTAGAGTCTCTAATACAGCAGGAAATGTGAGTGTGCTCAAAACAAAAGAACGGTGTTTCCCACCCATATGGCCCACATCTAGTTCAACTCTGCTTCTCAAACTGATAGAAACCACACGTCCTCTAACATCCAATGCTTTTCAGTAAAGTGAGAGAAACGTGTGAGCTTTTTGAACGATGTAGCCTCCTTTGAACTGACAAGGGACTGTGCTTACCTGAATTAAGTCTTGCTTGTAGGAAGACACAGAGCCTAGGATTTAACTTCATTTCTGAAGTGAAACAAACTGCACAGTTCCCATTCATGAAACACACTCTGCTTTAGAGTGACAAGCACGCTATTGCTTTCTAGAGTCTCTAATACAGTAGGAAACATGAGTGTGCTCAAAACAAAAGAACCATGTTTACTAACCATATGGACCACATCTCGTTCAAGTCTGCTTCTGAAACTGACACAAACCACAGTTACTCTAACATCCAATGCTTTTCAGTTAAGAGCAAGAAATGTGTGAGCTTTGTGAACGATGTAGCCTCCTTTGAGATGACAAGGGACTGCTTATACCTGAATTATGTTTTGCTTGTAGGAAGACACAGAGCCTAGGATTCAACTCCATTTCTCAAGTTAAACAAACTGCACAGTTCCCATCCATGAAACACACAATGCTTTAGAGCGATAAGCACGCTCTTGCTTTCTAGAGTCTCTAATACAGCAAGAAACGTGAGTGTGCTCAGAACAAAAGAACGGTGTTTGCTATACATACGGATCATATTTAGTTCAACTCAGCTTCTGAAACTGATACAAACCACAGGTACTCTAACATCCAATGCTTTTCAGTCAATCGCGATAAACGTGTGAGCTTCGTGAACGATGCAGCTTCCTTTGAGCTGAATAGGGACTGCATATACTTGAAAAGAAGTCTTGCTTGTAGGAAGACAGAGAGTATGGGATTTAATGCCATTTCTGAAGACCAGCACTCAGCACAGTTCCCATCCATGAAACACACTCTGCCTTAGAACCAGAAGCACGCTCTTGCTTTCTAGAGTCTCTAATACTGAAGGAAACGTGACTGTGCCCAAAACAAAAGAACCGTGTTTTCTACCCATATGGACCACATCTAGTTCAAATCTGCTTCTGAAACTGATACAAACCAGAGGTCCTCTAACATGCAATGCTTTTCATGTAAGAGCGAGAAACGTGTGAGCTTCTTGAACATTGTTGCTTTGTTTGATCTGAAAAGTGACTGCGTTTACCTGAAAGGAAGTCTGGCTTGTGGGAAGACACAGAGCCTGGGATTTAACTCCATTTCTGAAGGGAAACACACAGCAGAGTTCTCAACCATGAAACACACTCTGCTTTAGAGCAAGAAGCACGCTCTTGATTTCTGGAGTCTCTAATACAGAAGGAAACGTGACTGTGCCCAAAACAAAAGAACTGTGTTTCCAACCTATATGGACCACATCTAGTTCAACTCTGCTTCTGAAGCTGATACAAACCACAGGTCCTCTAACATCCAATGCTTTTCATGTAAGAGCGAGAAACGTGTGAGCTTCTTGAACATTGTTGCTTTGTTTGATCTGAAAAGTGACTGTGCTTAACTGAAAGGAAGTCTTGCTTGTAGGAAGACACAAAGCCTGGGATTAAACTCCATTACTGAAGGTAAACACACAGCACAGTTCTCAACCATGAATCACACTCTGCTTTAGAGCAAGAAGCACGCTCTTGATTTCTAGAGTCTCTAATACAGAAGGAAACTTGACTGTGCCCAAAACAGAAGAACCGTGTTTTGTACCCATATGGACCACATCTAGTTCAACTCTGCTTCTGAAACTGATACAAACCACAGTTCCTCTAACATCCAATGTTTTCATGTGAGAGCGAGAAACGTGTGAGTTTCTTGAACATTGTTGCTTAGTTTGATCTGAAAAGTGACTGCGTTTACCTGAAAGGAAGTCTTGCTTGTAGGAAGACACAGAGCCTGGGATTTAACTCCATTTCTGAAGGGAAACACACAGCACAGTTCTCAACCATGAAACACACTCTGCTTTAGAGCAAGAAGCACGCTCTTGATTTCTAGAGTCTCTAATACAGAAGGAAACGTGACTGGGCCCAAAACAGAAGAACCGTGTTTCGTAACCATATGGACCACATCTAGTTCAACTCTGCTTCTGAAACTGATACAAACCACAGTTCCTCTAACTTCCAATGTTTTCATGTGAGAGCAAGAAACGTGTGAGCTTCTTGAACATTGTTGCTTAGTTTGATCTGAAAAGTGACTGCGTTTACCTGAAAGGAAGTCTTGCTTGTACGAAGACACAGAGCCTGGGATTAAACTCCATTTCTGAAGGGAAACACACAGCACAGTTCTCAACCATGAAACACACTCTGCTTTAGAGCAAGAAGCACGCTCTTGATTTCTAGAGTCTCTAATACAGAAGGAAACGTGACTGTGCCCAAAACAGAAGAACCGTGTTTCCTACCCATATGGACCACATCTAGTTCAATTCTGCTTCTGAAACTGATACAAACCACAGGTCCTCTAACATCCAATACTTTTCAGTTACGCATGAGAAACGTTGAACTTCGTGAACAATGTTGATTCCTTTGAGCTGAAAAGGAACTGCGATTACTTGAAACGAAATGTTGCTGGTAGGAAGACACAGAGCCTGGGATTTAACTCCATTTCTGAAGGGAAACACACAGCACAGTTCTCAGCCATGAAACACACTCTGCTTTACAGCAAGAACTACACACTTGCTTTCTAGAGTCTCTAATACAGCAGGAAAAGTGAGTGTGCTCAGAAAAAAAGAATGGTGTTTCCTACACATACGGACCATATTTAGTTCAACTCAGCTTCTGAAACTGAAACAAATGACAGGTCCTCTAACATCCAATTCTTTTCATTCAAGCGCAATAAACGTGTGAGCTTCGTGATCCATGTAGCTTCCTTTGAGCGGAATAGGGACTGCGTATACCAGAAAGGAAGTCTTGCTTGTAGGAAGATACAGAGTATGGGATTTAACTCCATTTCTGAAGGTCAACACTGTGCACAGTTCCCATCCATCAAACACAGTCTGCTTTAGAGCAAGAAGCATGCTGTTGCTTTCTAGAGTCTCTAATAGAGCAAGAAACCTGAGTGTACTCAGAACAAAAGAGCGGTGTTTCCTACACATACGGACCATATCTAGTTCAACTCTGCTTCTGAAACTTATACAGACCACAGATTCTCTAATATCCAATGCTTTTCATGTAAGAGCGAGAAACGTGTGAGATTCTTGAACATTGTTGCTTTGTTTGACCTGAAAAGTGACTGCATTTACCTGAAAGGAAGTCTTGCTTGTAGGAAGACACAGAGCCTGGGATTTAACTCCATTTCTGAAGGGAAACACACAGCACAGTTCTCAGCCATGAAACACACTCTGCTTTACAGCAAGAAGCATGCTCTTGCTTTCTAGAGTCTCTAATACAGTAGGAAATGTGAGTGTGCTCAAAACAAAAGAACGGTGTTTCCCACCCATATGGCCCACATCTAGTTCAACTCTGCTTCTCAAACTGATAGAAACCACACGTCCTCTAACATCCAATGCTTTTCAGTAAAGTGAGAGAAACGTGTGAGCTTTTTGAACGATGTAGCCTCCTTTGAACTGACAAGGGACTGTGTTTACCTGAATTAAGTCTTGCTTGTAGGAAGACACAGAGCCTAGGATTTAACTTCATTTCTGAAGTGAAACAAACTGCACAGTTCCCATTCATGAAACACACTCTGCTTTAGAGTGACAAGCACGCTATTGCTTTCTAGAGTCTCTAATACAGTAGGAAACATGAGTGTGCTCAAAACAAAAGAACCATGTTTACTAACCATATGGACCACATCTCGTTCAAGTCTGCTTCTGAAACTGACACAAACCACAGTTACTCTAACATCCAATGCTTTTCAGTTAAGAGCAAGAAATGTGTGAGCTTTGTGAACGATGTAGCCTCCTTTGAGATGACAAGGGACTGCGTATACCTGAATTATGTTTTGCTTGTAGGAAGACACAGAGCCTAGGATTCAACTCCATTTCTCAAGTTAAACAAACTGCACAGTTCCCATCCATGAAACACACAATGCTTTAGAGCGATAAGCACGCTCTTGCTTTCTAGAGTCTCTAATACAGCAAGAAACGTGAGTGTGCTCAGAACAAAAGAACGGTGTTTGCTATACATACGGATCATATTTAGTTCAACTCACCTTCTGAAACTGATACAAACCACAGGTACTCTAACATCCAATGCTTTTCAGTCAATCGCGATAAACGTGTGAGCTTCGTGAACGATGCAGCTTCCTTTGAGCTGAATAGGGACTGCATATACTTGAAAAGAAGTCTTGCTGGTAGGAAGACAGAGAGTATGGGATTTAATGCCATTTCTGAAGACCAGCACTCAGCACAGTTCCCATCCATGAAACACACTCTGCCTTAGAACCAGAAGCACGCTCTTGCTTTCTAGAGTCTCTAATACTGAAGGAAACGTGACTGTGCCCAAAACAAAAGAACCGTGTTTTCTACCCATATGGACCACATCTAGTTCAACTCTGCTTCTGAAACTGATACAAACCAGAGGTCCTCTAACATGCAATGCTTTTCATGTAAGAGCGAGAAACGTGTGAGCTTCTTGAACATTGTTGCTTTGTTTGATCTGAAAAGTGACTGCGTTTACCTGAAAGGAAGTCTGGCTTGTGGGAAGACACAGAGCCTGGGATTTAACTCCATTTCTGAAGGGAAACACACAGCAGAGTTCTCAACCATGAAACACACTCTGCTTTAGAGCAAGAAGCACGCTCTTGATTTCTGGAGTCTCTAATACAGAAGGAAACGTGACTGTGCCCAAAACAAAAGAACTGTGTTTCCAACCTATATGGACCACATCTAGTTCAACTCTGCTTCTGAAGCTGATACAAACCACAGGTCCTCTAACATCCAATGCTTTTCATGTAAGAGCGAGAAACGTGTGAGCTTCTTGAACATTGTTGCTTTGTTTGATCTGAAAAGTGACTGTGCTTAACTGAAAGGAAGTCTTGCTTGTAGGAAGACACAAAGCCTGGGATTAAACTCCATTACTGAAGGTAAACACACAGCACAGTTCTCAACCATGAATCACACTCTGCTTTAGAGCAAGAAGCACGCTCTTGATTTCTAGAGTCTCTAATACAGAAGGAAACTTGACTGTGCCCAAAACAGAAGAACCGTGTTTTGTACCCATATGGACCACATCTAGTTCAACTCTGCTTCTGAAACTGATACAAACCACAGTTCCTCTAACATCCAATGTTTTCATGTGAGAGCGAGAAACGTGTGAGTTTCTTGAACATTGTTGCTTAGTTTGATCTGAAAAGTGACTGCGTTTACCTGAAAGGAAGTCTTGCTTGTAGGAAGACACAGAGCCTGGGATTTAACTCCATTTCTGAAGGGAAACACAAAGCACAGTTCTCAACCATGAAACACACTCTGCTTTAGAGCAAGAAGCACGCTCTTGATTTCTAGAGTCTCTAATACAGAAGGAAACGTGACTGGGCCCAAAACAGAAGAACCGTGTTTCGTACCCATATGGACCACATCTAGTTCAACTCTGCTTCTGAAACTGATACAAACCACAGTTCCTCTAACTTCCAATGTTTTCATGTGAGAGCAAGAAACGTGTGAGCTTCTTGAACATTGTTGCTTAGTTTGATCTGAAAAGTGACTGCGTTTACCTGAAAGGAAGTCTTGCTTGTACGAAGACACAGAGCCTGGGATTAAACTCCATTTCTGAAGGGAAACACACAGCACAGTTCTCAACCATGAAACACACTCTGCTTTAGAGCAAGAAGCACGCTCTTGATTTCTAGAGTCTCTAATACAGAAGGAAACGTGACTGTGCCCAAAACAGAAGAACCGTGTTTCCTACCCATATGGACCACATCTAGTTCAATTCTGCTTCTGAAACTGATACAAACCACAGGTCCTCTAACATCCAATACTTTTCAGTTACGCATGAGAAACGTTGAACTTCGTGAACAATGTTGATTCCTTTGAGCTGAAAAGGAACTGCGATTACTTGAAACGAAATGTTGCTGGTAGGAAGACACAGAGCCTGGGATTTAACTCCATTTCTGAAGGGAAACACACAGCACAGTTCTCAGCCATGAAACACACTCTGCTTTACAGCAAGAACTACACACTTGCTTTCTAGAGTCTCTAATACAGCAGGAAAAGTGAGTGTGCTCAGAAAAAAAGAATGGTGTTTCCTACACATACGGACCATATTTAGTTCAACTCAGCTTCTGAAACTGAAACAAATGACAGGTCCTCTAACATCCAATTCTTTTCATTCAAGCGCAATAAACGTGTGAGCTTCGTGATCCATGTAGCTTCCTTTGAGCGGAATAGGGACTGCGTATACCAGAAAGGAAGTCTTGCTTGTAGGAAGATACAGAGTATGGGATTTAACTCCATTTCTGAAGACCAGCACACAGCACAGTTCCCATCCATGAAACACACTCTGCTTTAGAGCAAGAAGCACGCACTTGCTTTCTAGAGTCTCTAATAGAGCAAGAAACCTGAGTGTACTCAGAACAAAAGAGCGGTGTTTCCTACACATACGGACCATATCTAGTTCAACTCTGCTTCTGAAACTTATACAGACCACAGATTCTCTAATATCCAATGCTTTTCATGTAAGAGCGAGAAACGTGTGAGCTTCTTGAACATTGTTGCTTTGTTTGACCTGAAAAGTGACTGCATTTACCTGAAAGGAAGTCTTGCTTGTAGGAAGACACAGAGCCTGGGATTTAACTCCATTTCTGAAGGGAAACACACAGCACAGTTCTCAGCCATGAAACACACTCTGCTTTACAGCAAGAAGCATGCTCTTGCTTTCTAGAGTCTCTAATACAGCAGGAAATGTGAGTGTGCTCAAAACAAAAGAACGGTGTTTCCCACCCATATGGCCCACATCTAGTTCAACTCTGCTTCTCAAACTGATAGAAACCACACGTCCTCTAACATCCAATGCTTTTCAGTAAAGTGAGAGAAACGTGTGAGCTTTTTGAACGATGTAGCCTCCTTTGAACTGACAAGGGACTGTGTTTACCTGAATTAAGTCTTGCTTGTAGGAAGACACAGAGCCTAGGATTTAACTTCATTTCTGAAGTGAAACAAACTGCACAGTTCCCATTCATGAAACACACTCTGCTTTAGAGTGACAAGCACGCTATTGCTTTCTAGAGTCTCTAATACAGTAGGAAACATGAGTGTGCTCAAAACAAAAGAACCATGTTTACTAACCATATGGACCACATCTCGTTCAAGTCTGCTTCTGAAACTGACACAAACCACAGTTACTCTAACATCCAATGCTTTTCAGTTAAGAGCAAGAAATGTGTGAGCTTTGTGAACGATGTAGCCTCCTTTGAGATGACAAGGGACTGCTTATACCTGAATTATGTTTTGCTTGTAGGAAGACACAGAGCCTAGGATTCAACTCCATTTCTCAAGTTAAACAAACTGCACAGTTCCCATCCATGAAACACACAATGCTTTAGAGCGATAAGCACGCTCTTGCTTTCTAGAGTCTCTAATACAGCAAGAAACGTGAGTGTGCTCAGAACAAAAGAACGGTGTTTGCTATACATACGGATCATATTTAGTTCAACTCAGCTTCTGAAACTGATACAAACCACAGGTACTCTAACATCCAATGCTTTTCAGTCAATCGCGATAAACGTGTGAGCTTCGTGAACGATGCAGCTTCCTTTGAGCTGAATAGGGACTGCATATACTTGAAAAGAAGTCTTGCTTGTAGGAAGACAGAGAGTATGGGATTTAATGCCATTTCTGAAGACCAGCACTCAGCACAGTTCCCATCCATGAAACACACTCTGCCTTAGAACCAGAAGCACGCTCTTGCTTTCTAGAGTCTCTAATACTGAAGGAAACGTGACTGTGCCCAAAACAAAAGAACCGTGTTTTCTACCCATATGGACCACATCTAGTTCAACTCTGCTTCTGAAACTGATACAAACCAGAGGTCCTCTAACATGCAATGCTTTTCATGTAAGAGCGAGAAACGTGTGAGCTTCTTGAACATTGTTGCTTTGTTTGATCTGAAAAGTGACTGCGTTTACCTGAAAGGAAGTCTGGCTTGTGGGAAGACACAGAGCCTGGGATTTAACTCCATTTCTGAAGGGAAACACACAGCAGAGTTCTCAACCATGAAACACACTCTGCTTTAGAGCAAGAAGCACGCTCTTGATTTCTGGAGTCTCTAATACAGAAGGAAACGTGACTGTGCCCAAAACAAAAGAACTGTGTTTCCAACCTATATGGACCACATCTAGTTCAACTCTGCTTCTGAAGCTGATACAAACCACAGTTCCTCTAACATCCAATGTTTTCATGTGAGAGCGAGAAACGTGTGAGTTTCTTGAACATTGTTGCTTAGTTTGATCTGAAAAGTGACTGCGTTTACCTGAAAGGAAGTCTTGCTTGTAGGAAGACACAGAGCCTGGGATTTAACTCCATTTCTGAAGGGAAACACACAGCACAGTTCTCAACCATGAAACACACTCTGCTTTAGAGCAAGAAGCACGCTCTTGATTTCTAGAGTCTCTAATACAGAAGGAAACGTGACTGGGCCCAAAACAGAAGAACCGTGTTTCGTACCCATATGGACCACATCTAGTTCAACTCTGCTTCTGAAACTGATACAAACCACAGTTCCTCTAACTTCCAATGTTTTCATGTGAGAGCAAGAAACGTGTGAGCTTCTTGAACATTGTTGCTTAGTTTGATCTGAAAAGTGACTGCGTTTACCTGAAAGGAAGTCTTGCTTGTACGAAGACACAGAGCCTGGGATTAAACTCCATTTCTGAAGGGAAACACACAGCACAGTTCTCAACCATGAAACACACTCTGCTTTAGAGCAAGAAGCACGCTCTTGATTTCTAGAGTCTCTAATACAGAAGGAAACGTGACTGTGCCCAAAACAGAAGAACCGTGTTTCCTACCCATATGGACCACATCTAGTTCAATTCTGCTTCTGAAACTGATACAAACCACAGGTCCTCTAACATCCAATACTTTTCAGTTACGCATGAGAAACGTTGAACTTCGTGAACAATGTTGATTCCTTTGAGCTGAAAAGGAACTGCGATTACTTGAAACGAAATGTTGCTGGTAGGAAGACACAGAGCCTGGGATTTAACTCCATTTCTGAAGGGAAACACACAGCACAGTTCTCAGCCATGAAACACACTCTGCTTTACAGCAAGAACTACACACTTGCTTTCTAGAGTCTCTAATACAGCAGGAAAAGTGAGTGTGCTCAGAAAAAAAGAATGGTGTTTCCTACACATACGGACCATATTTAGTTCAACTCAGCTTCTGAAACTGAAACAAATGACAGGTCCTCTAACATCCAATTCTTTTCATTCAAGCGCAATAAACGTGTGAGCTTCGTGATCCATGTAGCTTCCTTTGAGCGGAATAGGGACTGCGTATACCAGAAAGGAAGTCTTGCTTGTAGGAAGATACAGAGTATGGGATTTAACTCCATTTCTGAAGGTCAACACTGTGCACAGTTCCCATCCATCAAACACAGTCTGCTTTAGAGCAAGAAGCATGCTGTTGCTTTCTAGAGTCTCTAATAGAGCAAGAAACCTGAGTGTACTCAGAACAAAAGAGCGGTGTTTCCTACACATACGGACCATATCTAGTTCAACTCTGCTTCTGAAACTTATACAGACCACAGATTCTCTAATATCCAATGCTTTTCATGTAAGAGCGAGAAACGTGTGAGCTTCTTGAACATTGTTGCTTTGTTTGACCTGAAAAGTGACTGCATTTACCTGAAAGGAAGTCTTGCTTGTAGGAAGACACAGAGCCTGGGATTTAACTCCATTTCTGAAGGGAAACACACAGCACAGTTCTCAGCCATGAAACACACTCTGCTTTACAGCAAGAAGCATGCTCTTGCTTTCTAGAGTCTCTAATACAGCAGGAAATGTGAGTGTGCTCAAAACAAAAGAACGGTGTTTCCCACCCATATGGCCCACATCTAGTTCAACTCTGCTTCTCAAACTGATAGAAACCACACGTCCTCTAACATCCAATGCTTTTCAGTAAAGTGAGAGAAACGTGTGAGCTTTTTGAACGATGTAGCCTCCTTTGAACTGACAAGGGACTGTGTTTACCTGAATTAAGTCTTGCTTGTAGGAAGACACAGAGCCTAGGATTTAACTTCATTTCTGAAGTGAAACAAACTGCACAGTTCCCATTCATGAAACACACTCTGCTTTAGAGTGACAAGCACGCTATTGCTTTCTAGAGTCTCTAATACAGTAGGAAACATGAGTGTGCTCAAAACAAAAGAACCATGTTTACTAACCATATGGACCACATCTCGTTCAAGTCTGCTTCTGAAACTGACACAAACCATAGTTACTCTAACATCCAATGCTTTTCAGTTAAGAGCAAGAAATGTGTGAGCTTTGTGAACGATGTAGCCTCCTTTGAGATGACAAGGGACTGCTTATACCTGAATTATGTTTTGCTTGTAGGAAGACACAGAGCCTAGGATTCAACTCCATTTCTCAAGTTAAACAAACTGCACAGTTCCCATCCATGAAACATACAATGCTTTAGAGCGATAAGCACGCTCTTGCTTTCTAGAGTCTCTAATACAGCAAGAAACATGAGTGTGCTCAGAACAAAAGAACGGTGTTTGCTATACATACGGATCATATTTAGTTCAACTCAGCTTCTGAAACTGATACAAACCACAGGTACTCTAACATCCAATGCTTTTCAGTCAATCGCGATAAACGTGTGAGCTTCGTGAACGATGCAGCTTCCTTTGAGCTGAATAGGGACTGCACATACTTGAAAAGAAGTCTTGCTTGTAGGAAGATAGAGAGTATGGGATTTAATGCCATTTCTGAAGACCAGCACTCAGCACAGTTCCCATCCATGAAACACACTCTGCCTTAGAACCAGAAGCACGCTCTTGCTTTCTAGAGTCTAATACAGAAGGAAACGTGACTGTGCCCAAAACAAAAGAACCGTGTTTTCTACCCATATGGACCACATCTAGTTCAATCTGCTTCTGAAACTGATACAAACCAGAGGTCCTCTAACATGCAATGCTTTTCATGTAAGAGCGAGAAACGTGTGAGCTTCTTGAACATTGTTGCTTTGTTTGATCTGAAAAGTGACTGCGTTTACCTGAAAGGAAGTCTGGCTTGTGGGAAGACACAGAGCCTGGGATTTAACTCCATTTCTGAAGGGAAACACACAGCAGAGTTCTCAACCATGAAACACACTCTGCTTTAGAGCAAGAAGCACGCTCTTGATTTCTGGAGTCTCTAATACAGAAGGAAACGTGACTGTGCCCAAAACAAAAGAACTGTGTTTCCAACCTATATGGACCACATCTAGTTCAACTCTGCTTCTGAAGCTGATACAAACCACAGGTCCTCTAACATCCAATGCTTTTCATGTAAGAGCGAGAAACGTGTGAGCTTCTTGAACATTGTTGCTTTGTTTGATCTGAAAAGTGACTGTGCTTAACTGAAAGGAAGTCTTGCTTGTAGGAAGACACAAAGCCTGGGATTAAACTCCATTACTGAAGGTAAACACACAGCACAGTTCTCAACCATGAATCACACTCTGCTTTAGAGCAAGAAGCATGCTCTTGATTTCTAGAGTCTCTAATACAGAAGGAAACTTGACTGTGCCCAAAACAGAAGAACCGTGTTTTGTACCCATATGGACCACATCTAGTTCAACTCTGCTTCTGAAACTGATACAAACCACAGTTCCTCTAACATCCAATGTTTTCATGTGAGAGCGAGAAACGTGTGAGTTTCTTGAACATTGTTGCTTAGTTTGATCTGAAAAGTGACTGCGTTTACCTGAAAGGAAGTCTTGCTTGTAGGAAGACACAGAGCCTGGGATTTAACTCCATTTCTGAAGGGAAACACACAGCACAGTTCTCAACCATGAAACACACTCTGCTTTAGAGCAAGAAGCACGCTCTTGATTTCTAGAGTCTCTAATACAGAAGGAAACGTGACTGGGCCCAAAACAGAAGAACCGTGTTTCGTAACCATATGGACCACATCTAGTTCAACTCTGCTTCTGAAACTGATACAAACCACAGTTCCTCTAACTTCCAATGTTTTCATGTGAGAGCAAGAAACGTGTGAGCTTCTTGAACATTGTTGCTTAGTTTGATCTGAAAAGTGACTGCGTTTACCTGAAAGGAAGTCTTGCTTGTACGAAGACACAGAGCCTGGGATTAAACTCCATTTCTGAAGGGAAACACACAGCACAGTTCTCAACCATGAAACACACTCTGCTTTAGAGCAAGAAGCACGCTCTTGATTTCTAGAGTCTCTAATACAGAAGGAAACGTGACTGTGCCCAAAACAGAAGAACCGTGTTTCCTACCCATATGGACCACATCTAGTTCAATTCTGCTTCTGAAACTGATACAAACCACAGGTCCTCTAACATCCAATACTTTTCAGTTACGCATGAGAAACGTTGAACTTCGTGAACAATGTTGATTCCTTTGAGCTGAAAAGGAACTGCGATTACTTGAAACGAAATGTTGCTGGTAGGAAGACACAGAGCCTGGGATTTAACTCCATTTCTGAAGGGAAACACACAGCACAGTTCTCAGCCATGAAACACACTCTGCTTTACAGCAAGAACTACACACTTGCTTTCTAGAGTCTCTAATACAGCAGGAAAAGTGAGTGTGCTCAGAAAAAAAGAATGGTGTTTCCTACACATACGGACCATATTTAGTTCAACTCAGCTTCTGAAACTGAAACAAATGACAGGTCCTCTAACATCCAATTCTTTTCATTCAAGCGCAATAAACGTGTGAGCTTCGTGATCCATGTAGCTTCCTTTGAGCGGAATAGGGACTGCGTATACCAGAAAGGAAGTCTTGCTTGTAGGAAGATACAGAGTATGGGATTTAACTCCATTTCTGAAGGTCAACACTGTGCACAGTTCCCATCCATCAAACACAGTCTGCTTTAGAGCAAGAAGCATGCTGTTGCTTTCTAGAGTCTCTAATAGAGCAAGAAACCTGAGTGTACTCAGAACAAAAGAGCGGTGTTTCCTACACATACGGACCATATCTAGTTCAACTCTGCTTCTGAAACTTATACAGACCACAGATTCTCTAATATCCAATGCTTTTCATGTAAGAGCGAGAAACGTGTGAGATTCTTGAACATTGTTGCTTTGTTTGACCTGAAAAGTGACTGCATTTACCTGAAAGGAAGTCTTGCTTGTAGGAAGACACAGAGCCTGGGCTTTAACTCCATTTCTGAAGGGAAACACACAGCACAGTTCTCAGCCATGAAACACACTCTGCTTTACAGCAAGAAGCATGCTCTTGCTTTCTAGAGTCTCTAATACAGTAGGAAATGTGAGTGTGCTCAAAACAAAAGAACGGTGTTTCCCACCCATATGGCCCACATCTAGTTCAACTCTGCTTCTCAAACTGATAGAAACCACACGTCCTCTAACATCCAATGCTTTTCAGTAAAGTGAGAGAAACGTGTGAGCTTTTTGAACGATGTAGCCTCCTTTGAACTGACAAGGGACTGTGTTTACCTGAATTAAGTCTTGCTTGTAGGAAGACACAGAGCCTAGGATTTAACTTCATTTCTGAAGTGAAACAAACTGCACAGTTCCCATTCATGAAACACACTCTGCTTTAGAGTGACAAGCACGCTATTGCTTTCTAGAGTCTCTAATACAGTAGGAAACATGAGTGTGCTCAAAACAAAAGAACCATGTTTACTAACCATATGGACCACATCTCGTTCAAGTCTGCTTCTGAAACTGACACAAACCACAGTTACTCTAACATCCAATGCTTTTCAGTTAAGAGCAAGAAATGTGTGAGCTTTGTGAACGATGTAGCCTCCTTTGAGATGACAAGGGACTGCTTATACCTGAATTATGTTTTGCTTGTAGGAAGACACAGAGCCTAGGATTCAACTCCATTTCTCAAGTTAAACAAACTGCACAGTTCCCATCCATGAAACACACAATGCTTTAGAGCGATAAGCACGCTCTTGCTTTCTAGAGTCTCTAATACAGCAAGAAACGTGAGTGTGCTCAGAACAAAAGAACGGTGTTTGCTATACATACGGATCATATTTAGTTCAACTCACCTTCTGAAACTGATACAAACCACAGGTACTCTAACATCCAATGCTTTTCAGTCAATCGTGATAAACGTGTGAGCTTCGTGAACGATGCAGCTTCCTTTGAGCTGAATAGGGACTGCATATACTTGAAAAGAAGTCTTGCTTGTAGGAAGACAGAGAGTATGGGATTTAATGCCATTTCTGAAGACCAGCACTCAGCACAGTTCCCATCCATGAAACACACTCTGCCTTAGAACCAGAAGCACGCTCTTGCTTTCTAGAGTCTCTAATACTGAAGGAAACGTGACTGGGCCCAAAACAAAAGAACCGTGTTTTCTACCCATATGGACCACATCTAGTTCAACTCTGCTTCTGAAACTGATACAAACCAGAGGTCCTCTAACATGCAATGCTTTTCATGTAAGAGCGAGAAACGTGTGAGCTTCTTGAACATTGTTGCTTTGTTTGATCTGAAAAGTGACTGCGTTTACCTGAAAGGAAGTCTGGCTTGTGGGAAGACACAGAGCCTGGGATTTAACTCCATTTCTGAAGGGAAACACACAGCAGAGTTCTCAACCATGAAACACACTCTGCTTTAGAGCAAGAAGCACGCTCTTGATTTCTGGAGTCTCTAATACAGAAGGAAACGTGACTGTGCCCAAAACAAAAGAACTGTGTTTCCAACCTATATGGACCACATCTAGTTCAACTCTGCTTCTGAAGCTGATACAAACCACAGGTCCTCTAACATCCAATGCTTTTCATGTAAGAGCGAGAAACGTGTGAGCTTCTTGAACATTGTTGCTTTGTTTGATCTGAAAAGTGACTGTGCTTAACTGAAAGGAAGTCTTGCTTGTAGGAAGACACAAAGCCTGGGATTAAACTCCATTACTGAAGGTAAACACACAGCACAGTTCTCAACCATGAATCACACTCTGCTTTAGAGCAAGAAGCACGCTCTTGATTTCTAGAGTCTCTAATACAGAAGGAAACTTGACTGTGCCCAAAACAGAAGAACCGTGTTTTGTACCCATATGGACCACATCTAGTTCAACTCTGCTTCTGAAACTGATACAAACCACAGTTCCTCTAACATCCAATGTTTTCATGTGAGAGCGAGAAACGTGTGAGTTTCTTGAACATTGTTGCTTAGTTTGATCTGAAAAGTGACTGCGTTTACCTGAAAGGAAGTCTTGCTTGTAGGAAGACACAGAGCCTAGGATTTAACTTCATTTCTGAAGTGAAACAAACTGCACAGTTCCCATTCATGAAACACACTCTGCTTTAGAGTGACAAGCACGCTATTGCTTTCTAGAGTCTCTAATACAGTAGGAAACATGAGTGTGCTCAAAACAAAAGAACCATGTTTACTAACCATATGGACCACATCTCGTTCAAGTCTGCTTCTGAAACTGACACAAACCACAGTTACTCTAACATCCAATGCTTTTCAGTTAAGAGCAAGAAATGTGTGAGCTTTGTGAACGATGTAGCCTCCTTTGAGATGACAAGGGACTGCTTATACCTGAATTATGTTTTGCTTGTAGGAAGACACAGAGCCTAGGATTCAACTCGATTTCTCAAGTTAAACAAACTGCACAGTTCCCATCCATGAAACACACAATGCTTTAGAGCGATAAGCACGCTCTTGCTTTCTAGAGTCTCTAATACAGCAAGAAACGTGAGTGTGCTCAGAACAAAAGAACGGTGTTTGCTATACATACGGATCATATTTAGTTCAACTCACCTTCTGAAACTGATACAAACCACAGGTACTCTAACATCCAATGCTTTTCAGTCAATCGTGATAAACGTGTGAGCTTCGTGAACGATGCAGCTTCCTTTGAGCTGAATAGGGACTGCATATACTTGAAAAGAAGTCTTGCTTGTAGGAAGACAGAGAGTATGGGATTTAATGCCATTTCTGAAGACCAGCACTCAGCACAGTTCCCATCCATGAAACACACTCTGCCTTAGAACCAGAAGCACGCTCTTGCTTTCTAGAGTCTCTAATACTGAAGGAAACGTGACTGGGCCCAAAACAAAAGAACCGTGTTTTCTACCCATATGGACCACATCTAGTTCAACTCTGCTTCTGAAACTGATACAAACCAGAGGTCCTCTAACATGCAATGCTTTTCATGTAAGAGCGAGAAACGTGTGAGCTTCTTGAACATTGTTGCTTTGTTTGATCTGAAAAGTGACTGCGTTTACCTGAAAGGAAGTCTGGCTTGTGGGAAGACACAGAGCCTGGGATTTAACTCCATTTCTGAAGGGAAACACACAGCAGAGTTCTCAACCATGAAACACACTCTGCTTTAGAGCAAGAAGCACGCTCTTGATTTCTGGAGTCTCTAATACAGAAGGAAACGTGACTGTGCCCAAAACAAAAGAACTGTGTTTCCAACCTATATGGACCACATCTAGTTCAACTCTGCTTCTGAAGCTGATACAAACCACAGGTCCTCTAACATCCAATGCTTTTCATGTAAGAGCGAGAAACGTGTGAGCTTCTTGAACATTGTTGCTTTGTTTGATCTGAAAAGTGACTGTGCTTAACTGAAAGGAAGTCTTGCTTGTAGGAAGACACAAAGCCTGGGATTAAACTCCATTACTGAAGGTAAACACACAGCACAGTTCTCAACCATGAATCACACTCTGCTTTAGAGCAAGAAGCACGCTCTTGATTTCTAGAGTCTCTAATACAGAAGGAAACTTGACTGTGCCCAAAACAGAAGAACCGTGTTTTGTACCCATATGGACCACATCTAGTTCAACTCTGCTTCTGAAACTGATACAAACCACAGTTCCTCTAACATCCAATGTTTTCATGTGAGAGCGAGAAACGTGTGAGTTTCTTGAACATTGTTGCTTAGTTTGATCTGAAAAGTGACTGCGTTTACCTGAAAGGAAGTCTTGCTTGTAGGAAGACACAGAGCCTGGGATTTAACTCCATTTCTGAAGGGAAACACACAGCACAGTTCTCAACCATGAAACACACTCTGCTTTAGAGCAAGAAGCACGCTCTTGATTTCTAGAGTCTCTAATACAGAAGGAAACGTGACTGGGCCCAAAACAGAAGAACCGTGTTTCGTACCCATATGGACCACATCTAGTTCAACTCTGCTTCTGAAACTGATACAAACCACAGTTCCTCTAACTTCCAATGTTTTCATGTGAGAGCAAGAAACGTGTGAGCTTCTTGAACATTGTTGCTTAGTTTGATCTGAAAAGTGACTGCGTTTACCTGAAAGGAAGTCTTGCTTGTACGAAGACACAGAGCCTGGGATTAAACTCCATTTCTGAAGGGAAACACACAGCACAGTTCTCAACCATGAAACACACTCTGCTTTAGAGCAAGAAGCACGCTCTTGATTTCTAGAGTCTCTAATACAGAAGGAAACGTGACTGTGCCCAAAACAGAAGAACCGTGTTTCCTACCCATATGGACCACATCTAGTTCAATTCTGCTTCTGAAACTGATACAAACCACAGGTCCTCTAACATCCAATACTTTTCAGTTACGCATGAGAAACGTTGAACTTCGTGAACAATGTTGATTCCTTTGAGCTGAAAAGGAACTGCGATTACTTGAAACGAAATGTTGCTGGTAGGAAGACACAGAGCCTGGGATTTAACTCCATTTCTGAAGGGAAACACACAGCACAGTTCTCAGCCATGAAACACACTCTGCTTTACAGCAAGAACTACACACTTGCTTTCTAGAGTCTCTAATACAGCAGGAAAAGTGAGTGTGCTCAGAAAAAAAGAATGGTGTTTCCTACACATACGGACCATATTTAGTTCAACTCAGCTTCTGAAACTGAAACAAATGACAGGTCCTCTAACATCCAATTCTTTTCATTCAAGCGCAATAAACGTGTGAGCTTCGTGATCCATGTAGCTTCCTTTGAGCGGAATAGGGACTGCGTATACCAGAAAGGAAGTCTTGCTTGTAGGAAGATACAGAGTATGGGATTTAACTCCATTTCTGAAGACCAGCACACAGCACAGTTCCCATCCATGAAACACACTCTGCTTTAGAGCAAGAATCACGCACTTGCTTTCTAGAGTCTCTAATAGAGCAAGAAACCTGAGTGTACTCAGAACAAAAGAGCGGTGTTTCCTACACATACGGACCATATCTAGTTCAACTCTGCTTCTGAAACTTATACAGACCACAGATTCTCTAATATCCAATGCTTTTCATGTAAGAGCGAGAAACGTGTGAGCTTCTTGAACATTGTTGCTTTGTTTGACCTGAAAAGTGACTGCATTTACCTGAAAGGAAGTCTTGCTTGTAGGAAGACACAGAGCCTGGGATTTAACTCCATTTCTGAAGGGAAACACACAGCACAGTTCTCAGCCATGAAACACACTCTGCTTTACAGCAAGAAGCATGCTCTTGCTTTCTAGAGTCTCTAATACAGCAGGAAATGTGAGTGTGCTCAAAACAAAAGAACGGTGTTTCCCACCCATATGGCCCACATCTAGTTCAACTCTGCTTCTCAAACTGATAGAAACCACACGTCCTCTAACATCCAATGCTTTTCAGTAAAGTGAGAGAAACGTGTGAGCTTTTTGAACGATGTAGCCTCCTTTGAACTGACAAGGGACTGTGTTTACCTGAATTAAGTCTTGCTTGTAGGAAGACACAGAGCCTAGGATTTAACTTCATTTCTGAAGTGAAACAAACTGCACAGTTCCCATTCATGAAACACACTCTGCTTTAGAGTGACAAGCACGCTATTGCTTTCTAGAGTCTCTAATACAGTAGGAAACATGAGTGTGCTCAAAACAAAAGAACCATGTTTACTAACCATATGGACCACATCTCGTTCAAGTCTGCTTCTGAAACTGACACAAACCACAGTTACTCTAACATCCAATGCTTTTCAGTTAAGAGCAAGAAATGTGTGAGCTTTGTGAACGATGTAGCCTCCTTTGAGATGACAAGGGACTGCTTATACCTGAATTATGTTTTGCTTGTAGGAAGACACAGAGCCTAGGATTCAACTCCATTTCTCAAGTTAAACAAACTGCACAGTTCCCATCCATGAAACACACAATGCTTTAGAGCGATAAGCACGCTCTTGCTTTCTAGAGTCTCTAATACAGCAAGAAACGTGAGTGTGCTCAGAACAAAAGAACGGTGTTTGCTATACATACGGATCATATTTAGTTCAACTCAGCTTCTGAAACTGATACAAACCACAGGTACTCTAACATCCAATGCTTTTCAGTCAATCGCGATAAACGTGTGAGCTTCGTGAACGATGCAGCTTCCTTTGAGCTGAATAGGGACTGCATATACTTGAAAAGAAGTCTTGCTTGTAGGAAGACAGAGAGTATGGGATTTAATGCCATTTCTGAAGACCAGCACTCAGCACAGTTCCCATCCATGAAACACACTCTGCCTTAGAACCAGAAGCACGCTCTTGCTTTCTAGAGTCTCTAATACTGAAGGAAACGTGACTGTGCCCAAAACAAAAGAACCGTGTTTTCTACCCATATGGACCACATCTAGTTCAACTCTGCTTCTGAAACTGATACAAACCAGAGGTCCTCTAACATGCAATGCTTTTCATGTAAGAGCGAGAAACGTGTGAGCTTCTTGAACATTGTTGCTTTGTTTGATCTGAAAAGTGACTGCGTTTACCTGAAAGGAAGTCTGGCTTGTGGGAAGACACAGAGCCTGGGATTTAACTCCATTTCTGAAGGGAAACACACAGCAGAGTTCTCAACCATGAAACACACTCTGCTTTAGAGCAAGAAGCACGCTCTTGATTTCTGGAGTCTCTAATACAGAAGGAAACGTGACTGTGCCCAAAACAAAAGAACTGTGTTTCCAACCTATATGGACCACATCTAGTTCAACTCTGCTTCTGAAGCTGATACAAACCACAGGTCCTCTAACATCCAATGCTTTTCATGTAAGAGCAAGAAACGTGTGAGCTTCTTGAACATTGTTGCTTTGTTTGATCTGAAAAGTGACTGTGCTTAACTGAAAGGAAGTCTTGCTTGTAGGAAGACACAAAGCCTGGGATTAAACTCCATTACTGAAGGTAAACACACAGCACAGTTCTCAACCATGAATCACACTCTGCTTTAGAGCAAGAAGCACGCTCTTGATTTCTAGAGTCTCTAATACAGAAGGAAACTTGACTGTGCCCAAAACAGAAGAACCGTGTTTTGTACCCATATGGACCACATCTAGTTCAACTCTGCTTCTGAAACTGATACAAACCACAGTTCCTCTAACATCCAATGTTTTCATGTGAGAGCGAGAAACGTGTGAGTTTCTTGAACATTGTTGCTTAGTTTGATCTGAAAAGTGACTGCGTTTACCTGAAAGGAAGTCTTGCTTGTAGGAAGACACAGAGCCTGGGATTTAACTCCATTTCTGAAGGGAAACACACAGCACAGTTCTCAACCATGAAACACACTCTGCTTTAGAGCAAGAAGCACGCTCTTGATTTCTAGAGTCTCTAATACAGAAGGAAACGTGACTGGGCCCAAAACAGAAGAACCGTGTTTCGTACCCATATGGACCACATCTAGTTCAACTCTGCTTCTGAAACTGATACAAACCACAGTTCCTCTAACTTCCAATGTTTTCATGTGAGAGCAAGAAACGTGTGAGCTTCTTGAACATTGTTGCTTAGTTTGATCTGAAAAGTGACTGCGTTTACCTGAAAGGAAGTCTTGCTTGTACGAAGACACAGAGCCTGGGATTAAACTCCATTTCTGAAGGGAAACACACAGCACAGTTCTCAACCATGAAACACACTCTGCTTTAGAGCAAGAAGCACGCTCTTGATTTCTAGAGTCTCTAATACAGAAGGAAACGTGACTGTGCCCAAAACAGAAGAACCGTGTTTCCTACCCATATGGACCACATCTAGTTCAATTCTGCTTCTGAAACTGATACAAACCACAGGTCCTCTAACATCCAATACTTTTCAGTTACGCATGAGAAACGTTGAACTTCGTGAACAATGTTGATTCCTTTGAGCTGAAAAGGAACTGCGATTACTTGAAACGAAATGTTGCTGGTAGGAAGACACAGAGCCTGGGATTTAACTCCATTTCTGAAGGGAAACACACAGCACAGTTCTCAGCCATGAAACACACTCTGCTTTACAGCAAGAACTACACACTTGCTTTCTAGAGTCTCTAATACAGCAGGAAAAGTGAGTGTGCTCAGAAAAAAAGAATGGTGTTTCCTACACATACGGACCATATTTAGTTCAACTCAGCTTCTGAAACTGAAACAAATGACAGGTCCTCTAACATCCAATTCTTTTCATTCAAGCGCAATAAACGTGTGAGCTTCGTGATCCATGTAGCTTCCTTTGAGCGGAATAGGGACTGCGTATACCAGAAAGGAAGTCTTGCTTGTAGGAAGATACAGAGTATGGGATTTAACTCCATTTCTGAAGGTCAACACTGTGCACAGTTCCCATCCATCAAACACAGTCTGCTTTAGAGCAAGAAGCATGCTGTTGCTTTCTAGAGTCTCTAATAGAGCAAGAAACCTGAGTGTACTCAGAACAAAAGAGCGGTGTTTCCTACACATACGGACCATATCTAGTTCAACTCTGCTTCTGAAACTTATACAGACCACAGATTCTCTAATATCCAATGCTTTTCATGTAAGAGCGAGAAACGTGTGAGCTTCTTGAACATTGTTGCTTTGTTTGACCTGAAAAGTGACTGCATTTACCTGAAAGGAAGTCTTGCTTGTAGGAAGACACAGAGCCTGGGATTTAACTCCATTTCTGAAGGGAAACACACAGCACAGTTCTCAGCCATGAAACACACTCTGCTTTACAGCAAGAAGCATGCTCTTGCTTTCTAGAGTCTCTAATACAGCAGGAAATGTGAGTGTGCTCAAAACAAAAGAACGGTGTTTCCCACCCATATGGCCCACATCTAGTTCAACTCTGCTTCTCAAACTGATAGAAACCACACGTCCTCTAACATCCAATGCTTTTCAGTAAAGTGAGAGAAACGTGTGAGCTTTTTGAACGATGTAGCCTCCTTTGAACTGACAAGGGACTGTGTTTACCTGAATTAAGTCTTGCTTGTAGGAAGACACAGAGCCTAGGATTTAACTTCATTTCTGAAGTGAAACAAACTGCACAGTTCCCATTCATGAAACACACTCTGCTTTAGAGTGACAAGCACGCTATTGCTTTCTAGAGTCTCTAATACAGTAGGAAACATGAGTGTGCTCAAAACAAAAGAACCATGTTTACTAACCATATGGACCACATCTCGTTCAAGTCTGCTTCTGAAACTGACACAAACCACAGTTACTCTAACATCCAATGCTTTTCAGTTAAGAGCAAGAAATGTGTGAGCTTTGTGAACGATGTAGCCTCCTTTGAGATGACAAGGGACTGCGTATACCTGAATTATGTTTTGCTTGTAGGAAGACACAGAGCCTAGGATTCAACTCCATTTCTCAAGTTAAACAAACTGCACAGTTCCCATCCATGAAACACACAATGCTTTAGAGCGATAAGCACGCTCTTGCTTTCTAGAGTCTCTAATACAGCAAGAAACGTGAGTGTGCTCAGAAGAAAAGAACGGTGTTTGCTATACATACGGATCATATTTCGTTCAACTCAGCTTCTGAAACTGATACAAACCACAGGTACTCTAACATCCAATGCTTTTCAGTCAATCGCGATAAACGTGTGAGCTTCGTGAACGATGCAGCTTCCTTTGAGCTGAATAGGGACTGCATATACTTGAAAAGAAGTCTTGCTTGTAGGAAGATAGAGAGTATGGGATTTAATGCCATTTCTGAAGACCAGCACTCAGCACAGTTCCCATCCATGAAACACACTCTGCCTTAGAACCAGAAGCACGCTCTTGCTTTCTAGAGTCTAATACAGAAGGAAACGTGACTGTGCCCAAAACAAAAGAACCGTGTTTTCTACCCATATGGACCATATCTAGTTCAACTCTGCTTCTGAAACTGATACAAACCAGAGGTCCTCTAACATGCAATGCTTTTCATGTAAGAGCGAGAAACGTGTGAGCTTCTTGAACATTGTTGCTTTGTTTGATCTGAAAAGTGACTGCGTTTACCTGAAAGGAAGTCTGGCTTGTGGGAAGACACAGAGCCTGGGATTTAACTCCATTTCTGAAGGGAAACACACAGCAGAGTTCTCAACCATGAAACACACTCTGCTTTAGAGCAAGAAGCACGCTCTTGATTTCTGGAGTCTCTAATACAGAAGGAAACGTGACTGTGCCCAAAACAAAAGAACTGTGTTTCCAACCTATATGGACCACATCTAGTTCAACTCTGCTTCTGAAGCTGATACAAACCACAGGTCCTCTAACATCCAATGCTTTTCATGTAAGAGCGAGAAACGTGTGAGCTTCTTGAACATTGTTGCTTTGTTTGATCTGAAAAGTGACTGTGCTTAACTGAAAGGAAGTCTTGCTTGTAGGAAGACACAAAGCCTGGGATTAAACTCCATTACTGAAGGTAAACACACAGCACAGTTCTCAACCATGAATCACACTCTGCTTTAGAGCAAGAAGCACGCTCTTGATTTCTAGAGTCTCTAATACAGAAGGAAACTTGACTGTGCCCAAAACAGAAGAACCGTGTTTTGTACCCATATGGACCACATCTAGTACAACTCTGCTTCTGAAACTGATACAAACCACAGTTCCTCTAACATCCAATGTTTTCATGTGAGAGCGAGAAACGTGTGTGCTTCTTGAACATTGTTGCTTAGTTTGATCTGAAAAGTGACTGCGTTTACCTGAAAGGAAGTCTTGCTTGTACGAAGACACAGAGCCTGGGATTTAACTCCATTTCTGAAGGGAAACACACAGCACAGTTCTCAACCATGAAACACACTCTGCTTTAGAGCAAGAAGCACGCTCTTGATTTCTAGAGTCTCTAATACAGAAGGAAACGTGACTGTGCCCAAAACAGAAGAACCGTGTTTCGTACCCATATGGACCACATCTAGTTCAACTCTGCTTCTGAAACTGATACAAACCACAGTTCCTCTAACATCCAATGTTTTCATGTGAGAGCGAGAAACGTGTGAGCTTCTTGAACATTGTTGCTTAGTTTGATCTGAAAAGTGACTGCGTTTACCTGAAAGGAAGTCTTGCTTGTACGAAGACACAGAGCCTGGGATTTAACTCCATTTCTGAAGGGAAACACACAGCACAGTTCTCAACCCTGAAACACACTCTGCTTTAGAGCAAGAAGCACGCTCTTGATTTCTAGAGTCTCTAATACAGAAGGAAACGTGACTGTGCCCAAAACAGAAGAACCGTGTTTCCTACCCATATGGACCACATCTAGTTCAATTCTGCTTCTGAAACTGATACAAACCACAGGTCCTCTAACATCCAATACTTTTCAGTTACGCATGAGAAACGTTGAACTTCGTGAACAATGTTGATTCCTTTGAGCTGAAAAGGAACTGCGATTACTTGAAACGAAATGTTGCTGGTAGGAAGACACAGAGCCTGGGATTTAACTCCATTTCTGAAGGGAAACACACAGCACAGTTCTCAGCCATGAAACACACTCTGCTTTACAGCAAGAAGCATGCTCTTGCTTTCTAGAGTCTCTAATACAGCAGGAAATGTGAGTGTGCTCAAAACAAAAGAACGGTGTTTCCCACCCATATGGCCCACATCTAGTTCAACTCTGCTTCTCAAACTGACAGAAACCACATGTCCTCTAACATCCAATGCTTTTCAGTAAAGTGAGAGAAACGTGTGAGCTTTTTGAACGATGTAGCCTCCTTTGAACTGACAAGGGACTGTGTTTACCTGAATTAAGTCTTGCTTGTAGGAAGACACAGAGCCTAGGATTTAACTTCATTTCTGAAGTGAAACAAACTGCACAGTTCCCATTCATGAAACACACTCTGCTTTAGAGTGACAAGCACGCTATTGCTTTCTAGAGTCTCTAATACAGTAGGAAACATGAGTGTGCTCAAAACAAAAGAACCATGTTTACTAACCATATGGACCACATCTCGTTCAAGTCTGCTTCTGAAACTGACACAAACCACAGTTACTCTAACATCCAATGCTTTTCAGTTAAGAGCAAGAAATGTGTGAGCTTTGTGAACGATGTAGCCTCCTTTGAGATGACAAGGGACTGCGTATACCTGAATTATGTTTTGCTTGTAGGAAGACACAGAGCCTAGGATTCAACTCCATTTCTCAAGTTAAACAAACTGCACAGTTCCCATCCATGAAACACACAATGCTTTAGAGCGATAAGCACGCTCTTGCTTTCTAGAGTCTCTAATACAGCAAGAAACGTGAGTGTGCTCAGAAGAAAAGAACGGTGTTTGCTATACATACGGATCATATTTCGTTCAACTCAGCTTCTGAAACTGATACAAACCACAGGTACTCTAACATCCAATGCTTTTCAGTCAATCGCGATAAACGTGTGAGCTTCGTGAACGATGCAGCTTCCTTTGAGCTGAATAGGGACTGCATATACTTGAAAAGAAGTCTTGCTTGTAGGAAGATAGAGAGTATGGGATTTAATGCCATTTCTGAAGACCAGCACTCAGCACAGTTCCCATCCATGAAACACACTCTGCCTTAGAACCAGAAGCACGCTCTTGCTTTCTAGAGTCTAATACAGAAGGAAACGTGACTGTGCCCAAAACAAAAGAACCGTGTTTTCTACCCATATGGACCATATCTAGTTCAACTCTGCTTCTGAAACTGATACAAACCAGAGGTCCTCTAACATGCAATGCTTTTCATGTAAGAGCGAGAAACGTGTGAGCTTCTTGAACATTGTTGCTTTGTTTGATCTGAAAAGTGACTGCGTTTACCTGAAAGGAAGTCTGGCTTGTGGGAAGACACAGAGCCTGGGATTTAACTCCATTTCTGAAGGGAAACACACAGCAGAGTTCTCAACCATGAAACACACTCTGCTTTAGAGCAAGAAGCACGCTCTTGATTTCTGGAGTCTCTAATACAGAAGGAAACGTGACTGTGCCCAAAACAAAAGAACTGTGTTTCCAACCTATATGGACCACATCTAGTTCAACTCTGCTTCTGAAGCTGATACAAACCACAGGTCCTCTAACATCCAATGCTTTTCATGTAAGAGCGAGAAACGTGTGAGCTTCTTGAACATTGTTGCTTTGTTTGATCTGAAAAGTGACTGTGCTTAACTGAAAGGAAGTCTTGCTTGTAGGAAGACACAAAGCCTGGGATTAAACTCCATTACTGAAGGTAAACACACAGCACAGTTCTCAACCATGAATCACACTCTGCTTTAGAGCAAGAAGCACGCTCTTGATTTCTAGAGTCTCTAATACAGAAGGAAACTTGACTGTGCCCAAAACAGAAGAACCGTGTTTTGTACCCATATGGACCACATCTAGTACAACTCTGCTTCTGAAACTGATACAAACCACAGTTCCTCTAACATCCAATGTTTTCATGTGAGAGCGAGAAACGTGTGTGCTTCTTGAACATTGTTGCTTAGTTTGATCTGAAAAGTGACTGCGTTTACCTGAAAGGAAGTCTTGCTTGTACGAAGACACAGAGCCTGGGATTTAACTCCATTTCTGAAGGGAAACACACAGCACAGTTCTCAACCATGAAACACACTCTGCTTTAGAGCAAGAAGCACGCTCTTGATTTCTAGAGTCTCTAATACAGAAGGAAACGTGACTGTGCCCAAAACAGAAGAACCGTGTTTCGTACCCATATGGACCACATCTAGTTCAACTCTGCTTCTGAAACTGATACAAACCACAGTTCCTCTAACATCCAATGTTTTCATGTGAGAGCGAGAAACGTGTGAGCTTCTTGAACATTGTTGCTTAGTTTGATCTGAAAAGTGACTGCGTTTACCTGAAAGGAAGTCTTGCTTGTACGAAGACACAGAGCCTGGGATTTAACTCCATTTCTGAAGGGAAACACACAGCACAGTTCTCAACCCTGAAACACACTCTGCTTTAGAGCAAGAAGCACGCTCTTGATTTCTAGAGTCTCTAATACAGAAGGAAACGTGACTGTGCCCAAAACAGAAGAACCGTGTTTCCTACCCATATGGACCACATCTAGTTCAATTCTGCTTCTGAAACTGATACAAACCACAGGTCCTCTAACATCCAATACTTTTCAGTTACGCATGAGAAACGTTGAACTTCGTGAACAATGTTGATTCCTTTGAGCTGAAAAGGAACTGCGATTACTTGAAACGAAATGTTGCTGGTAGGAAGACACAGAGCCTGGGATTTAACTCCATTTCTGAAGGGAAACACACAGCACAGTTCTCAGCCATGAAACACACTCTGCTTTACAGCAAGAAGCATGCTCTTGCTTTCTAGAGTCTCTAATACAGCAGGAAATGTGAGTGTGCTCAAAACAAAAGAACGGTGTTTCCCACCCATATGGCCCACATCTAGTTCAACTCTGCTTCTCAAACTGACAGAAACCACATGTCCTCTAACATCCAATGCTTTTCAGTAAAGTGAGAGAAACGTGTGAGCTTTTTGAACGATGTAGCCTCCTTTGAACTGACAAGGGACTGTGTTTACCTGAATTAAGTCTTGCTTGTAGGAAGACACAGAGCCTAGGATTTAACTTCATTTCTGAAGTGAAACAAACTGCACAGTTCCCATTCATGAAACACACTCTGCTTTAGAGTGACAAGCACGCTATTGCTTTCTAGAGTCTCTAATACAGTAGGAAACATGAGTGTGCTCAAAACAAAAGAACCATGTTTACTAACCATATGGACCACATCTCGTTCAAGTCTGCTTCTGAAACTGACACAAACCACAGTTACTCTAACATCCAATGCTTTTCAGTTAAGAGCAAGAAATGTGTGAGCTTTGTGAACGATGTAGCCTCCTTTGAGATGACAAGGGACTGCGTATACCTGAATTATGTTTTGCTTGTAGGAAGACACAGAGCCTAGGATTCAACTCCATTTCTCAAGTTAAACAAACTGCACAGTTCCCATCCATGAAACACACAATGCTTTAGAGCGATAAGCACGCTCTTGCTTTCTAGAGTCTCTAATACAGCAAGAAACGTGAGTGTGCTCAGAAGAAAAGAACGGTGTTTGCTATACATACGGATCATATTTCGTTCAACTCAGCTTCTGAAACTGATACAAACCACAGGTACTCTAACATCCAATGCTTTTCAGTCAATCGCGATAAACGTGTGAGCTTCGTGAACGATGCAGCTTCCTTTGAGCTGAATAGGGACTGCATATACTTGAAAAGAAGTCTTGCTTGTAGGAAGATAGAGAGTATGGGATTTAATGCCATTTCTGAAGACCAGCACTCAGCACAGTTCCCATCCATGAAACACACTCTGCCTTAGAACCAGAAGCACGCTCTTGCTTTCTAGAGTCTAATACAGAAGGAAACGTGACTGTGCCCAAAACAAAAGAACCGTGTTTTCTACCCATATGGACCACATCTAGTTCAACTCTGCTTCTGAAACTGATACAAACCAGAGGTCCTCTAACATGCAATGCTTTTCATGTAAGAGCGAGAAACGTGTGAGCTTCTTGAACATTGTTGCTTTGTTTGATCTGAAAAGTGACTGCGTTTACCTGAAAGGAAGTCTGGCTTGTGGGAAGACACAGAGCCTGGGATTTAACTCCATTTCTGAAGGGAAACACACAGCAGAGTTCTCAACCATGAAACACACTCTGCTTTAGAGCAAGAAGCACGCTCTTGATTTCTGGAGTCTCTAATACAGAAGGAAAAGTGACTGTGCCCAAAACAAAAGAACTGTGTTTCCAACCTATATGGACCACATCTAGTTCAACTCTGCTTCTGAAGCTGATACAAACCACAGGTCCTCTAACATCCAATGCTTTTCATGTAAGAGCGAGAAACGTGTGAGCTTCTTGAACATTGTTGCTTTGTTTGATCTGAAAAGTGACTGTGCTTAACTGAAAGGAAGTCTTGCTTGTAGGAAGACACAAAGCCTGGGATTAAACTCCATTACTGAAGGTAAACACACAGCACAGTTCTCAACCATGAATCACACTCTGCTTTAGAGCAAGAAGCACGCTCTTTATTTCTAGAGTCTCTAATACAGAAGGAAACTTGACTGTGCCCAAAACAGAAGAACCGTGTTTTGTACCCATATGGACCACATCTAGTACAACTCTGCTTCTGAAACTGATACAAACCACAGTTCCTCTAACATCCAATGTTTTCATGTGAGAGCGAGAAACGTGTGTGCTTCTTGAACATTGTTGCTTAGTTTGATCTGAAAAGTGACTGCGTTTACCTGAAAGGAAGTCTTGCTTGTACGAAGACACAGAGCCTGGGATTTAACTCCATTTCTGAAGGGAAACACACAGCACAGTTCTCAACCATGAAACACACTCTGCTTTAGAGCAAGAAGCACGCTCTTGATTTCTAGAGTCTCTAATACAGAAGGAAACGTGACTGTGCCCAAAACAGAAGAACCGTGTTTCGTACCCATATGGACCACATCTAGTTCAACTCTGCTTCTGAAACTGATACAAACCACAGTTCCTCTAACATCCAATGTTTTCATGTGAGAGCGAGAAACGTGTGAGCTTCTTGAACATTGTTGCTTAGTTTGATCTGAAAAGTGACTGCGTTTACCTGAAAGGAAGTCTTGCTTGTACGAAGACACAGAGCCTGGGATTTAACTCCATTTCTGAAGGGAAACACACAGCACAGTTCTCAACCCTGAAACACACTCTGCTTTAGAGCAAGAAGCACGCTCTTGATTTCTAGAGTCTCTAATACAGAAGGAAACGTGACTGTGCCCAAAACAGAAGAACCGTGTTTCCTACCCATATGGACCACATCTAGTTCAATTCTGCTTCTGAAACTGATACAAACCACAGGTGCTCTAACATCCAATACTTTTCAGTTACGCATGAGAAACGTTGAACTTCGTGAACAATGTTGATTCCTTTGAGCTGAAAAGGAACTGCGATTACTTGAAACGAAATGTTGCTGGTAGGAAGACACAGAGCCTGGGATTTAACTCCATTTCTGAAGGGAAACACACAGCACAGTTCTCAGCCATGAAACACACTCTGCTTTACAGCAAGAACTACACACTTGCTTTCTAGAGTCTCTAATACAGCAGGAAACGTGAGTGTGCTCAGAAAAAAAGAATGGTGTTTCCTACACATACGGACCATATTTAGTTCAACTCAGCTTCTGAAACTGAAACAAATGACAGGTCCTCTAACATCCAATGCTTTTCATTCAAGCGCAATAAACGTGTGAGCTTCGTGAACCATGTAGCTTCCTTTGAGCTGAATATGGACTGTGTATACCTTAAAAGAAGTCTTGCTTGTAGGAAGATACAGAGTATGGGATTTAACTCCATTTCCGAAGGTCAACACTCAGCACAGTTCCCATCCATCAAACACACTCTGCTTTAGAGCAAGGAGCATGCTGTTGCTTTCTACATTCTCTAATAGAGCAAGAAAACTGAGTGTGCTCAGAACAAAAGAGCGGTGTTTCCTAAACATAAGGACTGTATCTAGTACAACTCTGCTTCTGAAACTTATACAGACCACAGATTATCTAACATCCAATGCTTTTCATGTAAGAGCAAGAAACGTGTGAGCTTCTTGAACATTGTTGCTTTGTTTGATCTGAAAAGTGACTGCGTTTACCTGAAAGGAAGTCTGGCTTGTAGGAAGACACAGAGCCTGGGATTTAACTCCATTTCTAAAGGGAAACACAAAGCACAGTTCTCAACCATGAAACACACTCTGCTTTAGAGCAAGAAGCACGCTCTTGATTTTTGGAGTCTCTAATACAGAAGGAAACGTGACTGTGCCCAAAACAAAACAACTGTGTTTCCTACCCATATGGTCCACATCAAGTTCAACTCGGCTTCTGAAACTGATACAAACCAGAGGTCCTCTACATGCAATGCTTTTCATGTAAGAGCGAGAAACGTGTGAGCTTCTTGAACATTGTTGCTTTGTTTGATCTGAAAAGTGACTGCGTTTACCTGAAAGGAAGTCTGGCTTGTAGGAAGACACAGACCCTGGGATTTAACTCCATTTCTGAAGGGAAACACACAGCAGAGTTCTCAACCATGAAACACACTCTGCTTTAGAGCAAGAAGCACGCTCTTGATTTCTGGAGTCTCTAATACAGAAGGAAACGTGACTGTGCCCAAAACAAAAGAACTGTCTTTCCAACCTATATGGACCACATCTAGTTCAACTCGGCTTCTGAAGCTGATACAAACCACAGATCCTCTAACATCCAATGCTTTTCATGTAAGAGCGAGAAACGTGTGAGCTTCTTGAACATTGTTGCTTTGTTTGATCTGAAAAGTGACTGTGCTTAACTGAAAGGAAGTCTTGCTTGTAGGAAGAAACAGAGCCTGCGATTAAACTCCATTACTGAAGGTAAACACACAGCACAGTTCTCAACCATGAATCACACTCTGCTTTAGAGCAAGAAGCACGCTCTTGATTTCTAGAGTCTCTAATACAGAAGGAAACTTGACTGTGCCCAAAACAGAAGAACCGTGTTTCATACCCATATGGACCACATCTAGTTCAACTCTGCTTCTGAAACTGATACAAACCACAGTTCCTCTAACATCCAATGTTTTCATGTGAGAGCGAGAAACGTGTGAGCTTCTTGAACATTGTTGCTTAGTTTGATCTGAAAAGTGACTGCGTTTACCTGAAAGGAAGTCTTGCTTGTACGAAGACACAGAGCCTGGGATTTAACTCCATTTCTGAAGGGAAACACACAGCACAGTTCTCAACCATGAAACACACTCTGCTTTAGAGCAAGAAGCACGCTCTTATTTCTAGAGTCTCTAATACAGAAGGAAACGTGACTGTGCCCAAAACAGAAGAACCGTGTTTCCTACCCATATGGACCACATCTAGTTCAACTCTGCTTCTGAAACTGATACAAACCACAATTCCTCTAACATCCAATGTTTTCATGTGAGAGCGAGAAACGTGTGAGCTTCTTGAACATTGTTGCTTAGTTTGATCTGAAAAGTGACTGCGTTTACCTGAAAGGAAGTCTTGCTTGTACGAAGACACAGAGCCTGGGATTTAACTCCATTTCTGAAGGGAAACACACAGCACAGTTCTCAACCCTGAAACACACTCTGCTTTAGAGCAAGAAGCACGCTCTTGATTTCTAGAGTCTCTAATACAGAAGGAAACGTGACTGTGCCCAAAACAGAAGAACCGTGTTTCCTACCCATATGGACCACATCTAGTTCAATTCTGCTTCTGAAACTGATACAAACCACAGGTCCTCTAACATCCAATACTTTTCAGTTACGCATGAGAAACGTTGAACTTCGTGAACAATGTTGATTCCTTTGAGCTGAAAAGGAACTGCGATTACTTGAAACGAAATGTTGCTGGTAGGAAGACACAGAGCCTGGGATTTAACTCCATTTCTGAAGGGAAACACACAGCACAGTTCTCAGCCATGAAACACACTCTGCTTTACAGCAAGAACTACACACTTGCTTTCTAGAGTCTCTAATACAGCAGGAAAAGTGAGTGTGCTCCGAGAAAAAGAATGGTGTTTCCTACACATACGGACCATATTTAGTTCAACTCAGCTTCTGAAACTGAAACAAATGACAGGTCCTCTAACATCCAATGCTTTTCATTCAAGCGCAATAAACGTGTGAGCTTCGTGAACCATGTAGCTTCCTTTGAGCTGAATATGGACTGCGTATACCTTAAAAGAAGTCATGCTTGTAGGAAGATGCAGAGTATGGGATTTAACTCCATTTCTGAAGGTCAACACTCAGCACAGTTCCCATCCATCAAACACACTCTGCTTTAGAGCAAGGAGCATGCTGTTGCTTTCTACAGTCTGTAATAGAGCAAGAAAACTGAGTGTGCTCAGAACAAAAGAGCGGTGTTTCCTAAACATAAGGACTGTATCTAGTACAACTCTGCTTCTGAAACTTATACAGACCACAGATTATCTAACATCCAATGCTTTTCATGTAAGAGTGAGAAACGTGTGAGCTTCTTGAACATTGTTGCTTTGTTTGATCTGAAAAGTGACTGCGTTTACCTGAAAGGAAGTCTGGCTTGTAGGAAGACACAGAGCCTGGGATTTAACTCCATTTCTAAAGGGAAACACAAAGCACAGTTCTCAACCATGAAACACACTCTGCTTTAGAGCAAGAAGCACGCTCATGATTTTTGGAGTCTCTAATACAGAAGGAAACGTGACTGTGCCCAAAACAAAACAACTGTGTTTCCTGCCCATATGGTCCACATCTAGTTCAACTCGGCTTCTGAAACTGATACAAACCACAGGTCCTCTAACATCCAATGCTTTTCATGTAAGAGCGAGAAACGTGTGAGCTTCTTGAACATTTTTGCTTTGTTTGATCGGAAAAGTGACTGCGTTTACCTGAAAGGAAGTCTGGCTTGTAGGAAGACACAGAGCCTGGGATTTAACTCCATTTCTGAAGGGAAACACACAGCACAGTTCTCAACCATGAAACACACTCTGCTTTAGAGCAAGAAGCACACTCTTGATTTCTAGAGTCTCCAATACAGAAGGAAACGTGACTGTGCCCAAAACAGAAGAACCGTGTTTCCTACCCATATGGACCACATCTAGTTCAACTCTGCTTCTGAAAATGATACAAACCTTAGGTCCTCTAACATCCAATGCTTTTCAGTTACGCACGAGAAACGTTGAACTTCGTGAACGATGTTGCTTCCTTTGAGCTGAAAAGGAACCGCATTTACATGAAACGAAATGTTGCTTGTAGGAAGACACAGAGCCTGGGATTTAACGCCCTTTCTGAAGGGAAACACACAGCACAGTTCTCAGCCATGAAACACACTCTGTTTAGAGCAAGAAGCACGCTCTTGCTTTCTAGAGTCTCTAATACAGCAGGAAACATGAGTGTGCTCAAAACAAAAGAACCATGTTTACTAACCATATGGACCACATCTAGTTCAAGTCTGCTTCTGAAACTGATACAAACCACAGGTACTCTAACATCCTTTGCTTTTCAGTTATAGTAGAAATGTGTGAGCTTTGTGAACGATGTAGCCTCCTTTGAGCTGACAAGGGACTGCATTTACCTGAATTATGTGTTGCTTGTAGGAAGACACAGAGCCTAGGGTTCAACTCCATTTCTGAAGTGAAACAAACTGCACAGTTCCCATCCATGAAACACACTCTGCTTTAGAGCGATAAGCACGCTCTTGCTTTCTAGAGTCTCTAATACAGCAAGAAACGTGAGTGTGCTCAGAACAAAAGAACGGTGTTTGCTATACATACGGATCATATTTAGTTCAACTCAGCTTCTGAAACTGATACAAACCACAGGTACTCTAACATCCAATGCTTTTCAGTCAATTGCGATAAACGTGTGAGCTTCCTGAACGATGCAGCTTCCTTTGAGCTGAATAGGGCCTACATATACTTGAAAAGAAGTCTTGCTTGTAGGAAGACAGAGAGTATGGGATTTAATGCCATTTCTGAAGACCAGCACACAGCACAGTTCCCATCCATGAAACACACTCTGCTTTAGAGCAAGAAGCACACACTTGCTTTCTAGAGTCTCTAATAGAGCAAGAAACCTGAGTGTACTCAGAACAAAAGAACGGTGTTTCCTACACATACGGACCGTATCTAGGTCAACTCTGCTTCTGAAACTTATACAGACCACAGATTCTCTAATATCCAATGCTTTTCATGTAAGAGCGAGAAACGTGTGAGCTTCTTGAACATTGTTGCTTTGTTTGATCTGAAAAGTGACTGCATTTACCTGAAAGGAAGTCTTGCATGTAGGAAGACACAGATCCTGGGATTTAACTCCATTTCTGAAGGGAAACACACAGCACAGTTCTCAGCCATGAAACACACTCTGCTTTACAGCAAGAAGCACGCTCTTGCTTTCTAGAGTCTCTAATACAGCAGGAAATGTGAGTGTGCTCAAAACAAAAGAACGGTGTTTCCCACCCATATGGCCCACATCTAGTTCAACTCTGCTTCTCAAACTGATAGAAACCACACGTCCTCTAACATCCCATGCTTTTCAGTTAAGTGGGAGAAACGTGTGAGCTTTTTGAACGATGTAGCCTCCTTTGAACTGACAAGGGACTGTGTTTACCTGAATTAAGTCTTGCTTGTAGGACGACACAGAGCCTAGGATTTAACTTCATTTCTGAAGTGAAACAAACAGCACAGTTCCCATTCATGAAACACACTCTGCTTTAGAGCGACAAGCACGCTCTGGCTTTCTAGAGTCTCTAATACAGCAGGAAACATGAGTGTGCTCAAAACAAAAGAACCATGTTTACTAACCATATGGACCACATCTCGTTCAAGTCTGCTTCTGAAACTGACACAAACCACAGGTACTCTAACACCCAATGCTTTTCAGTTAAGAGTGAGAAATGTGTGAGCTTTGTGAACGATGTAGCCTCCTTTGAGATGACAAGGGACTGCGTTTACCTGAATTATGTGTTGCTTGTAGGAAGACACACAGCCTAGGATTCAACTCCATTTCTCAAGTTAAACAAACTGCACAGCTCCCATCCATGAAACACACAATGCTTTAGAGCGATAAGCACGCTCTTGCTTTCTAGAATCTCTACTACAGCAAGAAACGTGAGTGTGCTCAGAACAAAAGAACGGTGTTTGCTATACATACGGATCATATTTAGTTCAACTCAGCTTCTGAAACTGATACAAACCACAGGTACTCTAACACCCAATGCTTTTCAGTCAATCACGATAAACGTGTGAGCTTCGTGAACGATGCAGCTTCCTTTGAGCTGAATAGGGACTGCATATACTTGAAAAGATGTCTTGCTTGTAGGAAGACAGAGAGTATGGGATTTAATGCCATTTCTGAAGAGCAGCACTCAGCATAGTTCCCATCCATAAAACACACTCTGCCTTAGAACCAGAAGCACGCTCTTGCTTTCCAGAGTCTCTAATACAGAAGGAAACGTCACTGTGCCCAAAACAAAAGAACCGTGTTTTCTACCCATATGGACCACATCTAGTTCAACTCTGCTTCTGAAACTGATACAAACCAGAGGTCCTCTAACATCCAATGCTTTTCATGTAAGAGCGAGAAACGTGTGAGCTTCTTGAACATTGTTGCTTTGTTTGATCTGAAAAGTGACTACGTTTACCTGAAAGGAAGTCTTGCTTGTAGGAAGACACAGAGCCTGGGATTTAACTCCATTTCTGAAGGGAAACACACAGCACAGTTCTCAACCATGAAACACACTCTGCTTTAGAGCAAGAAGCACGCTCTTGATTTCTGGAGTCTCTAATACAGAAGGAAACGTGACTGTGCCCAATACAAAAGAACTGTGTTTCCAACCCATATGGACCACATCTAGTTCAACTCGGCTTCTGAAGCTGATACAAATCACAGGTCTTCTAACATCCAATGCTTTTTATGTAAGAGCAAGAAACGTGTGAGCTTCTTGAACATTGTTGCTTTGTTTGATCTGAAAAGTGACTGCGTTTACCTGAAAGGAAGTCTTGCTTGTACGAAGACACAGAGCATGGGATTTAACTCCATTTCTGAAGGGAAACACACAGCACAGTTCTCAACCATGAAACACACTCTGCTTTAGAGCAAGAAGCATGCTCTTGATTTCTAGAGTCTCTATATACAGAAGGAAACGTGACTGTGCCCAAAACAGAAGAACCGTGTTTCCTACCCATATGGACCACATCTAGTTCAACTCTGCTTCTGAAACTGACACAAACCACAGGTCCTCTAACATCCAATGCTTTTCAGTTAAGAGCGAGAAATGTGTGAGCTTTGTGAACGATGTAGCCTCCTTTGAGATGACAAGGGACTGCGTTTACCTGAATTATGTGTTGCTTGTAGGAAGACACACAGCCTAGGATTCAACTCCATTTCTCAAGTGAAACAAACTGCACAGTTCCCATCCATGAAACACACAATGCTTTAGAGCGATAAGCACGCTCTTGCTTTCTAGAGTCTCTAATACAGCAAGAAACGTGAGTGTGCTCAGAACAAAAGAACGGTGTTTGCTATACATACGGATCATATTTAATTCAACTCAGCTTCTGAAACTGATACAAACCACAGGTACTCTAACATCCAATGCTTTTCAGTCAATCGCGATAAACGTGTGAGGTTTGTGAACCATGTAGTTTCCTTTGAGCTGAATAGGGACTGCATATACTTGAAAAGATGTCTTGCTTGTAGGAAGACAGAGAGTATGGGATTTAATGCCATTTCTGAAGAGCAGCACTCAGCATTGTTCCCATCCATGAAACACACTCTGCCTTAGAACCAGAAGCACGCTCTTGCTTTCTAGAGTCTCAAATACAGAAGGAAACGTGATTGTGCCCAAAACAAAAGAACTGTGTTTTCTACCCATATGGACCACATCTAGTTCAACTCTGCTTCTGAAACTGATACAAACCAGAGGTCCTCTAACATCCAATGCTTTTCATGTAAGAGCGAGAAACGTGTGAGCTTCTTGAACATTGTTGCTTTGTTTGATCTGAAAAGTGACTGCGTTTACCTGAAAGGAAGTCTTGCTTGTAGGAAGACACAGAGCCTGGGATTAAACTCCATTTCTGAAGGGAAACACACAGCACAGTTCTCAACCATGAAACACACTCTGCTTTAGAGCAAGAAGCACGCTCTTGATTTCTAGAGTCTCTAATACAGAAGGAAACGTGACTGTGCCCAAAACAGAAGAACCGTGTTTCCTACCCATATGGACCACATCTAGTTCAACTCTGCTTCTGAAACTGATACAAACCACAGGTCCTCTAACATCCAATGCTTTTTAGTTACGCACGAGAAACGTTGAACTTCGTGAACAATGTTGATTCCTTTGAGCTGAAAAGGGACTGCGCTTACATGAAACGAAATGTTGCTTGTAGGAAGACACAGAGCCTGGGATTTAACTCCATTTCTGAAGGGAAACACACAGCACAGTTCTCAGCCATGAAACCCACTCTGCTTTAGAGCAAGAAGCACGCACTTGCTTTGTAGAGTCTCTAATACAGCAGGAAAAGTGAGTGTGCTCAGAACAAAAGAATGGTGTTTCCTACACCTACAGACCATATTTAGTTCAACTCAGCCTCTGAAACTGAAACAAACGACAGGTCTTCTAACATCCAATGCTTTTCATTCAAGCGCAATACTCGTGTGAGCTTCGTGAACCATGTAGCTTCCTTTGAGCTGAATAGGGACTACATATACCTGAAAAGAAGTCTTGCTTGTAGGAAGATACAGAGTATGGGATTTAACTCCATTTCTGAAGGTCAACACTCAGCACAGTTCCCATCCATCAAACACACTCTGCTTTAGAGCAAGAAGCATGCTGTTGCTTTCTACAGTCTCTAATTGAGCAAGAAAACTGAGTGTGCTCAGAACAAAAGAGCGGTGTTTCCTACACATACGGACCGTATCTAGTTCAACTCTGCTTCTGAAACTGATAAAACCACAGGTCCTCAAACACCCAATGCTTTTCATTTAAGAGGGAGAAACGAATGAGCATCATGAACGATGTAGCTTCCTTTGAGCTGAAAAGTGACTGCATTTACCTGAAACGAAATTTTGCTTGTAGGAAGGCACCGAGCCAGGGATTTAACTCTATTTCTCACGGGCCACACACAGCACAGCTCTCAACCATGAAACACACTCTGCTTTAGAGCAAGAAACACGCTCTTGCTTTCAAGTGTCTCTAATACAGCAGGAAACATGAGTGTGCTCAGAACAAATGAACAGTGTTTCCTACAAATACGGACAATATTTGGTTCAACTCTGCTTCTGAAACTGATACACACCACAGATTCTCTTACATCCAATGCTTCTCAGTTGAGAAAAAAAGAACCGTGTTTCCTACCCATATGGACCACATCTAGTTCAAATCTGCTTCTGAAAATGATACAAACCACAGGTCCTCTAACATCCAATGCTTTTCAGTTACGCATGAGAAATGTTGAACTTCGTGAACGATGTTGCTTCCTTTGAGCTGAAAAGGAACAGCGTTTACATGAAACGAAATGTTGCTTGTAGGAAGACACAGAGCCTGGGATTTAACTCGATTTCTGAAGGGAAACACACAGCACAGTTCTCAGCCATGAAACACACTCTGCTTTAGAGCAAGAAGCACGCACTTGCTTTCTAGAGTCTCTAATACAGCAGGAAACATGAGTGTGCTCAAAACAAAAGAACCATGTTTACTAACCATATGGACCACATCTAGTTCAAGTCTGCTTCTGAAACTGATACAAACCACAGGTACTCTAACATCCAATGCTTTTCAGTTAATAGCGAGAAATGTGTGAGCTTTGTGAACGATGTAGCCTCCTTTGAGCTGACAAGGGACTGCATTTACCTGAATTATGTGTTGCTTGTAGGAAGACACAGAGCCTAGGATTCAACTCCATTTCTCAAGTGAAACAAACTGCACAGTTCCCATCCATGAAACACACTCTGCTTTAGAGCGATAAGCACGCTCTTGCTTTCTAGAGTCTCTAATACAGCAAGAAACGTGAGTGTGCTCAGAACAAAAGAACGGTGTTTGCTATACATACTGATCATATTTAGTTCAACTCAGCTTCTCAAACTGATACAAACCACAGGTACTCTAACATCCAATGCTTTTCAGTCAATCGCGATAAACGTGTGAGCTTCGTGAACAATGCAGCTTCCTTTGAGCTGAATAGGGCCTGCATATACTTGAAAAGAAGTCTTGCTTGTAGGAAGACAGAGAGTATGGGATTTAATGCCATTTCTGAAGACCAGCACTCAGCACAGTTCCCATCCATGAAACACACTCTGCCTTAGAACAAGTAGCACGCTCTTGCTTTCTAGATTTTCTAATACAGCAGGTAACATGAGTGTGCTTCGAACAAATGAACGGTGTTTCCTACATATACGGACCGTATGTAGTTCAACTATGCTTCTCAAACTGATACACACCACAGATTCTCTAACATCCAATGCTTTTCATGTAAGAGTGAGAAACGTGTGAGCTTCTTGAACATTGTTGCTTTGTTTGATCTGAAAATTGACTGCGTTTACCTGAAAGGAAGTCTTGCTTGTAGGAAGACACAGAGCCTGGGATTTAACTCCATTTCTGAAAGGAAACACACAGCACAGTTCTCAGCCATGAAACACACTCTGCTTTAGAGCAAGAAGCACGCTCTTGCTTTCTAGAGTCTCTAATACAGCAGGAAACGTGAGTGTGCTCAGAACAAAAGAATGGTGTTTCCTACACATACGGACCATATTTAGTTCAACTCAGCTTCTGAAACTGAAACAAACGACAGGTCCTCTAACATCCAATGCTTTTCATTCAAGCGCAATAAACAAGTGAGGTTCGTGAACCATGTACCTTCCTTTGAGCTGAATAGGGACTGCGTATACCTGAAAGGAAGTCTTGCTTGTAGGAAGATACAGAGTATGGGATTTAACTCTATTTCTGAAGGTCAACACTCAGCACAGTTCCCATCCATCAAACACACTCTGCTTTAGAGCAAGAAGCATGCTGTTGCTTTCTAGAGTCTCTAATAGAGCAAGAAAACTGAGTGTGCTCAGAACAAAAGAGCGGTGTTTCCTACACATAAGGACCGTATCTAGTTCAACTCTGCTTCTGAAACTTATACAGACCACAGATTCTCTAATATCCAATGCTTTTCATGTAAGAGCGAGAAACGTGTGAGCTTCTTGAACATTGTTGCTTTGTTTGATCTGAAAAGTGACTGCATTTACCTGAAAGGAAGTCTTGCTTGTAGGAAGACACAGAGCCTGGGATTTAACTCCATTTCTGAAGGGAAACACACAGCACAGTTCTCAACCATGAAACACACTCTGCTTTAGAGAAAGAAGCACGCTCTTGCTCTGTAGAGTCTCTAAGACTGCAAGACACTTGAGTGTGCTCAGAACAAAAGAACTGTGTTTCGTACACACACAGACCATATCTAGTTCAACTCTGCTTCAGAAACTGTTAAAAACCACAGTTCCTCTAACTTCCAATACTTTTCAGTTAAGAGCGAGAAACCTGTGACCTTCGTGAACGATGTAGCTTCATTTGAGCTGGAAAGTGACTGCGTTTACCTGCAACGAAGTCTTGCTTGTAGGAAGACACAGAGCCAGGGATTTAACTCCATTTCTGAAGGGAAACACACAACACTTTTCTCATCCCTTGAACACACTCTGTGTTAGAGCAAGAAGCACGCTCTTGCTCTCTAGAGTCTCTAATACTGCAGGAATCTTGAGTGTGCTCAGAAAAAAAGAACTGTGTATTCTACACATAAGGACCATATCGAGATCAACTCAGCTTCAGAAACTTTTCCAAACCACAGTTCCTCTAACTTCCAATGCTTTTCAGTTAAGAGCTAGAAACGTGTGAGCTTTGTGAACGATGTAGCTTCATTTGAGCTGAAAAGTGACTGCGTTTACCTGAAACGAAGTCTTGCTTGTAGGAAGACACAGAGCCAGGGATTTAACTCCATTTCTGAAGGGAAACACAGAGCACATTTCTCATCCATGTAACACAACCTGATTTAGAGAAAGAAGCACGCTCTTTCTTTCTAGAGTCTCTAATACAGCAGGAAACGTGAGTGTGCTCAGAACAAAAGAACAGTGTATCCTACACATACGGACCATATGTAGTTCAACTCTGCCTCTGAAACTGATACAAACCACATGTCCTCTAACTTTCAAATCTTTTCAGTTAAGAGGGGAAAACATGTGAGCTTGTTGAACTATGTAGCTTCGTTTGAGCTGAAAAGTGACTGCGTTTACCTGAAATGAATTCTTGCTTGTGAGAAGATACAGAGCCTGGGATTTAACTCCATTTCTGAAGGGAAACCCACAGCACAGTTCTCATCCAATGAACCCACTCTGCTTTGGAGCAAGAAGCACGATTTTGCTTTCTAGAGTCTCTAATACAGCTGTAAAAATGAGTGTGCTCCAAACAAAAGAACTGTGTTTCCTACACAAACGGACAATATCTAGTTCAACTCTGCTTCTGAAACTGATACAAACCACAGGTCCTGTAAAATCCAATGCTTTTATTAAGAGCGAAAAACGTGTGTGCTTCGTGAATGATTAAGCTTCATTTGAGCTGAAAAGTGACTGTGTTTACCTGAAACGAAATCTTGCTTGTAGGAAGACACAGAGCATGGGATTTAACTCTATTTCTGAAGGGAAAAACACAGCGCTGTTCTTATCCATGAAACACACTCTGCTTTAGAGAAAGAGGTGCGCTCTTTCTTTCTACATTCTCTAAGACAGTAAGAAACGTGAGTGTGCTCAGAACAAAAGGACTGTGTATCCTAATCATAAGGACCATATCGAGATCAACTCTGATCAGAAAGCGTTACAACCACAATTCCTCTAACTCCCAATGCTTTTTAATTAAGAGCGAGAAATGTCTGACCTTCGTGAATGATGTAGCTTCCTTTGAGCTGAAAAGGGACTGCGTTTACCTGCAACGAAGTCTGGTATGTAGGAAGACACAGAGCGAGTTATTTAAATCCATTTCTGATGGGCATCACACAGCACAGTTCTCATCCGTGGAACACACTCTGCTTTAGAGGAAGAAGCACGCTCTTGCCTTCTAGAGTCTCTAATACAGCAGGAACATGAGTGTACTCAGAACAAAAGAACTGTGTATCCTAAACATACGGACCATATCTAGTACAACAATACTTCTGAAACTGATACAAAAAACAGGTCCTCTAATATCCAATGCTTTTAAGTTTGTAGCGAGAAACGTGTGAGCTTCGTGAATGATGTAGCTTCATTTGAGCTGAAAAGGGACTGTGTTTACCTGAAACGAAATCTTGCTTGGAGGAAGACACAGAGCCTGGGATTTAACTACATTTCTGACGGGCAACACACAGCACAGGTCTCATCCATGGAACACACTATGGTTTAGAGCAAGGAGCATGCTCTTGCTTTCTAGAGTCTCTTATACAGCAGGAAATGTGAGTGTGCTCAGAACAAAAGAACTGTGTTTCCTACACATGGGGACAATCTCTAGGTCAACTCTACTTCTGAAACTGATAGAAACCACAGGTCCTCGAACATCCAATCTTTTCAGTTAAGAGCGAGAAACATGTGTGCTTCGTGAACAATGTAGCTTCGTTTGAGCAGAAAAGTGACTGCGTTTACATAAAAAGAAGTCTTGCTTGTAGAAAGACGAAGGGCATGCGATTTAACTGTACTTCTGAAGTGAAACACACAGCACAGTTCTCATCCATCAAACACACTCTGCTTTAGAGCAAGGAGCATGCTCTAGCTTTCTAGAGTCTCTAATACAGCAGGACACATGACTGTGCTCAAAACAAAAGAACGGTGTTTCCTACCCATATGGAACACATCTAGTTCAACTCTGCTTCTGATACTGATAGAAACCACAGATCCTCTAACATCCAATGCTTCTCAGTTAAGAGTGAAAACTTGTTAGGTGTGTGAACGATGTAGGTTCTTTTGAGCTGAAAAGCGACTGTGTTAACCTGAAACGAAGTCTTGCTTGTAGGAAGACAGAGAACATGGGATTTAAGTCAATTTCTGAAGAGCAGCATTCAGCACAATTCCCATCCGCGAAACACATCTACTTTAGAGCAAGAAGCACGCTCTTGCATTCTAGAGTCTGTAATACAGCAAGAATGTGAGTGTGAGCATAACCAAAGGACTAGGTTTCCTACACATACGGGCCATATCGACTTCAACTGTGCTTCTGAAACTGATACAAACCACAGGTCCTCTAACATACAATGCTTTTCAGTTAAGCACGAGAAACGTGTGAGCTTTGTGAATGATGTAGATCCGTTTGAGATAAAAAGTAACTGCGTTTAACTGAAATGAAGTCTTGCTTTTAGGAAGACACAGAGCCAGGGATTTAACTCCACTTCTCAAGGTAAACACACAGCACAGTTCTCATCCATGAAACACACTCTGCTTTAGAACAAGAAGCCCGCTCTTGCTTCTAGACTCTCTAAAACAACAGGAAACGTGAGTGTGCTCAGAACACAATAACTGTATTTCATACAAACACGGACCATATCTAGTCCAACTCTCCGCTGAAACTGATACAAACATCAGGTCCTCTAACATCCAATGATCTTCAGTTAAGAGCGATAAACGTGTGAGCTTTGGGAATAATGTAGCTTTTTTGAGCTGAAAAGTGACTGCGTTTACATAAAACGCAGTATTGCTTGTAGGAAGACACAGAGCCTCGGAGTTAACTCCACTTCTCAAGGTAAACACACAGCACAGTTCTCATCCATGAAACACACTCTGCTTTAGAGCAAGAAGCACACTCTTGCTTTCTAGAATATCTAAAATAGCAAGAAACGTGGGTGTGCTCTGAATGAATGAACTGTGTTTCCTACACACAGGGAGCATATCTAGTCCAACTCTGCCTCTCAAACTGATAAAAACCACAGGTCCTCTAACTTCCAATGCTTTTCAGGTAAGAGTGAGACACGTGTGAGCTTCGTGAACTATGTAGCTTCCTTTGAGTTATAAAGTGACTGCGTTTACCTTAAACGAAGTCTTGCTTGTAGGAAGACACAGAGCCTGGGATTTAACTCCACTTCTGAAGGTAAATACACAGCACAGTTCTCATCCATGAAAGACATTCTGCTTTAGAACAAGAAGCACATTCTTGCATTCTAGAATCTCTAATACAGCAGGAAATATGAGTGTTCTCTGTTAAAAGAACTCTGTTTCCTACACAAACGGATCATATCTAGGTCAACTCTGCTTCTGAAACTGATAGAAACCACAGGTTCTCTAACATTTAATGCTTTTCAGTTTAGAGCGAGAAACAGGTGAGGTTCGTGAAATATGTAGCTTCCTTTGAGCTGAAATGTGACTTCGTTTACCTGAAAAGAGGTCTTGCTTGTAGGAAGTCACAGAGCCTGGGATATAACTCCATTTCTGGAGATAAACCATAGCATAGTTCCTATCCATGAAACACACTCTGCTTTAGAGCAAGAAGCACACTCTTGCATTCTAGAATCTCTAATAGAGCAAGAAATGTGAGTGTGCTGTGAACAAAAGAACTGTGTTTCCTACACACACGGCCCATATCTAGTTCAACTCTTTTTCTGAAACTGGTACAAACCACAGGACCTCTGACATCCAATGCTTTTCAGTTAAGAGCGAGAAACGTGTGAGCTTCGTGAACAATGTTGCTTCGTTTGAGCTAAAAGTGACTGAGTTTTCCTGAAGCGAAGTCTTGGTTGTAGGAAGACACAGAGCCTGGGATTTAACTCCACTTCTGAAGGTAAATACACCGCACAGTTCTCATCCATGAAACACACTCTGCTTTAGAGCAAGAAGCACACTCTTGCATTCTAGAATCTCTAATACAGCAGGAAATATGTGTGTTCTCTGTAAAAAGAACTCTGTTTCCTACACACACGGATCATATCTAGGTCAACTCTGCTTCTGAAACTGATAGAAAACACAGGTTCTCTAACATTTAATACTTTTCAGTTTAGAGCGAGAAACATGTGAGCTTCGTGAAATATGTAGCTTCCTTTGAGCTGAAATGTGACTGCGTTTACCTGAAAAGAGGTCTTGCTTGTAGGAAGACACAGAGCCTGGGATATAACTCCATTTCTGGAGATAAACCATAGCATAGTTCCTATCCATGAAACACACTCTGCTTTAGAGCCAGAAGCACACTCTTGCATTCTAGAATCTCTAATAGAGCAGGAAATGTGAGTGTGCTATGAACAAAAGAACTGAGTGTCCTACACACACGGCCCATATTTAGTTCAACTCTGCTTCGGAAACTGATACAAACCACAGGTCCTCTAACATCCAATGCTTCTCAGTTAAGAGCTAGAAACGTGTGAGTTTCGTGAAAAATGTTGCTTCGTTTGAGCTGAAAAGTGACTGCGTTTACCTGAAGCGAAGTCTTGCTTGTAGGAAGAGACAGAGCCTTGTATTTAACTCCACTTCTCAAGGTAAACACACAGCACAGTTCTCATCCATGAAACACACTCTGCTTTAGAGCAAGAAGCACACTCTTGCTTTCTAGATTATCTACAATAGCAAGAAACATGAGTGTGCTCTGAACGAATGAACTGTGTTTCCTACACACACGGACCATATCTAGACGAACTCTGCTTCTGAAACTGATAAAAACCACAGGTCCTCTAACTTCCAATGCTTTTCAGTTAAGAGTGAGACACGTGTAAGCTTCGTGAACTTTGTAGCTTCCTTTGAGGTATAAAGTGACTGCGTTTACCTTAAACAAAGTCTTGCTTGTAGGAAGACACAGAGCCTGGGATTTAACGCCATTTCTGAAGGGAAACACAAAGCACAATTCTCATCCATGAAACACACTCTGCTTTAGAACAAGAAGCCCGCTCTTGCTTCTAGATTCTCTAAAACAACAGGAAACGTGAGTGTGCTCAGAACACAATAACTCTATTTCCTACAAACACGGACCATATCTAGTCCAACTCTTCCTCTGAAACTGATACAAACCTCAGGTCCTCTAACATCCAATGATCTTCAGTTAAGAGCGATAAACGTGTGAGCTTTGGGAACAATGTAGCTTTTTTGAGCTGAAAAGTGCCTGCGTTTACATAAAACAAAGTATTGCTTGTAGGAAGACACAGAGCCTGGGATTAAACTCCATTTCTGATGGGAAACACACAGCACAGTTCTCATCCATGAAACATACTCTGCTTTCTAGCAAGAAGCATGCTCTTGCTTTCTAGAGTCTCTAAGAGACCACAAAATGTGAGTGTGCTCAGAACAAAAGAACTGTGTTTCCTACACACATAGACCATATCTAGTTCAACTCTGCTTCTGAAACTGATACAAACCACAGGTTCTCTAACATCCAATGATTTTCTGTTAAGAGTGAGAAACGTTTGAGCTTCGTGTACAATGTAGCTTCCTTTGAGCTGAAAAGTGACGTGTTTACCTGACAAGAACTCTTGCTTGTAGGGAGACACAGTGCCTGGGATTTAACTCCACTTCTGAAGGTAAACACACAGCACATTCTCATCCATGAAACACACTCTGGTTTAGAGCAAGAAGCACACTCTTCCATTCTAGAATCTCTTATACAGCAGGAAATGGGAGTGTTCTCTGTAAAAAGAACTCTGTTTCCTACACACACCCACCATACCTAGGTAAACTCTGTTTCTGAAACTGATACAAACCACAGGATATCTAACATTTAATGCTTATCAGTTTAGAGTGAGAAACATGTGAGCTTTGTGAAATATGTAGCTTCCTTTGAGCTGAAATGTGACTGCGTTTACCTGAAAAGAGGTCTTGCTTGTAGGAAGACACAGAGCCTGGGATTTAACTCCATTTCTGGAGATAAACCACAGCATAGTTCCTATCCATGAAACACATTCGGCTTTAGAGCAAGAAGCACACTCTTGCATTCTAGAATCTCTAATAGAGCAGGAAATGTGAGTGTGCTGTGAACAAAAGAACTGTGTTTCCTACACACGGCCCATATCTAGTTCAACTCTGCTTCGGAAACTGATACAAAACACAGGAACTCTAACATCCAATGCTTCTCAAAATGAAGGAGAACTTTTGAGCTTTTTGAACGATGTAGCTTTGTTTGAGCTGAAAAGTGACTGCGTTTACATGAAAAGAAGTCTTGCTGGTAGGAAGACACAGGGCTTGGGATTTGACCCAGTTTCTGAAGGGAAAAACACAGCACAGTTCTCATCCATGAAACACACTGTGCTTTAGAACAAGACGCACGGTCTTGTTTCTAGATTCTCTAATAAAACAGGAAACATGAGTGCGCTCAGAACAAAATAACTGTGTTTCCTACACACACGGCCCATATCTAATTTAACTCTGCTTCTGAAACTGATTCAAAACACAATACCTCTAACATCCAATGCTTTTCAGTTAAGAGCGAGAAACATGTGAGCTTTGTGTAAGATGTATCTTTAGTTGAGCTAAAAAAGTGACTGTGTGTACCTGAAACGAAGTCTTGATTGTAGGAATTCACAGAGCATGGGATTTACCTACATTTCTGAAGGGAAACACACAGAACAGTTTTCATCCATGATACACACTCTGCTTTAGAGCAAGAAGCACACACTTGCTTTCTACCGTCACTAATACAGCAGGAAACATGAGTTTTCTATGAACAAAATAACTGTGTTTCCTACACACATGGACTATATCTAGTTCAACTCTTTTTCTGAAACTGGTACAAACCACAGGACCTCTAACATCCAATGCTTTTCAGTTAAGAGCGAGAAACGTGTGAGCTTCGTGAACAATGTTGCTTCGTTTGAGCTGAAAAGTGACTGAGTTTTCCTGAAGCGAAGTCTTGGTTGTAGGAAGACACAGAGCCTGGGATTTAACTCCACTTCTGAAGGTAAACACACCGTACATTTCTCATCCATGAAACACACTCTGCTTTAGAGCAAGAAGCACACTCTTGCATTCTAGAATCTCTAATAGAGCAGGAAATGTGAGTGTGCTGTGAACAAGAGAATTGTGTTTCCTACACACACGGCCCATATCTAGTTCAACTCTGCTTTGGAAACTGATACAAAACACAGGAACTCTAAAATCCAATGCTTTTCAATAAGTGCGAGAAGTGTTTGTGCTTTGTGAATGATGTGGCTTTGTTTGAGCAGAAAAGGGACTGCGAATACATGAAAAGAAGTCTTGCTGGTAGGAAGACACAGGACTTGGGATTTGACCCAGTTTCTCAAGGGAAAAACACAGCACAGTTCTCATCCATGAAACACACTGTGCTTTAGAACAAGACGCACGTTCTTGCTTCTAGATTCTCTAATACAACAGTAAACGTGCGTGCCCTCAGAAAAAAATAACTGTGTTTCCTAGACACACGGCCCATATCTAGTTCAACTCTGCTTCTGAAACTGATACAAAACACAGGACCTCTAACATCCAATGCTTTTCAGTTAAGAGCGAGAACCATGTGTGCTTGGTGAACAATGAACCTTCGTTTGAGCTAAAAGTGACTGCGTTTACCTAAAAAGAAGTCTTGCTTATAGGAAGACCGAGAGGCTTGGATTTAACTCCATGTCTGAAGGGAAACACACAGCACAGTTCTCATCCTGAAATACAATCTGCTTCAGAGCAAGAACAACGCTCTTGCTTTCTAGAGTCTCTAAGAAAGAAAGACCCATGAGTATGCTCAGAACAAAAGAACTGTGTTTCCTACACTCATGGATCATATCTAGTTCAACTCTGATTCTGAAACTGATAAAAACCACAGGTCCTCTAACATCCAATGCTTTTCAAAAAGAACGAGATTTGTTTGTGCTTTGTGAACGATATAGCTTTTTTTGAGCTGAAAAGTGACTGCGTTTACATGAAAAGAAGTCTTGCTGGTAGTAAGACACAGGGCTTGGGATTTGACTCAGTTTCTGAAGGGAAAAACACAGCACAGTTCTCATCCATGAAACACACTGTGCTTTAGAACAAGACACACGGTGTTGCTTCTAGATTCTCTAATAAAACAGTAAACGTGAGTGTGCTCAGAACAAAATAACTGTATTTCCTACACACTCGGTCAATATATAGTTCAACTCTGCTTCTGAAACTGATACAAACCACACGACCTCTGACATCCAATGCTTTACAATTAAGAGCGAGAACCATGCATGCTTGGTGAACAATGAACATTCGTTTGAGCTGAAAAGTGACTGTGTTTACCTGAAACGAAGTGTTGCTTGTAGGAAGACACAGAGCCTGGGATTTTACTCCATGTCTGAAGGGAAACACACAGCACAGTTCTCATCCATGAAACACACTCTGCTTTAGAGCAAGAAGCACACTCTTGCATTCTGGATTCTCTAATACAGCGGGAAATGTGAGTGTGCTCTGAAAAAGAACTGTGTTTCCCACCCACATGGACCATATCAGGTTCAACTCTGCTTCTCAAACTGATACAAACCACAGGTACTCTAACATCCAATGCTTTTCAGTTATGAGCGAGAAACGTGTGAGCTTTGGGAACGATGTAGCTTTGTTTGAGCTCCAATGTGACTGCATTTACCTGAAATCAAGTCTTGCTTGTAGGAAGACACAGAGCCTGGGATTAAACTCCACTTCTGAAGGGAAACACAGCACAGTTCTCATCCATGAAACACACTCTGCTTTAGAGCAAGAAGCACAAGCTTGCTTTCTAGAGTCTCTAATACAGCAGGAAACGTGTGTATGCTCTGTAGAAAAGAACTGTGTTTCCTACACACACGGACCATATCTAGTTCAACTCTACTTCTGGAACTGATAAAAATCACAGGTCCTCTAACATCCAAGGCTTTTCAGTTAAGAGCCAGAAATGTGTGAGCTTCGTCTGCGATGTAGCTTTGTTTGATCTAAAAAGTGACTTCGTTTACCTAAAACGAAGTCTTGCTTGTAGGAAGACAAAGTGCCTGGGATTTATCTCCATTTCTGAAGGGAAACATACAGCACAGTTCTCATCCATGAAACACACTCTGGTTTAGAACAAGAAGCCCGCTCTTGCTTCTAGATTCTCTAATACAACAGGAAACATGAGTGTGCTCAGAACACAATAACTGTATTTCCTACACACACGGAACATATCTAGCTAAACTCTTCCTCTGAAACTGATACAAAATTCAGGTCCTCTAAAATGCAAAGATTTTCAGTTAAGAGCAATAAACGTGTGAGCTTTGTGAACAATGTAGATTCGTTTGAGCTGAAAAGTGACTGCGTTTACATGAAATGAAGTATTGCTTGTAGGAAGACACAGAGCCTGGGATTAAACTCCATTTCTGAAGGGAAACAAACAGCACAGTTCTCATCCATGAAACATACTCTGCTTTCTAGCAAGATGCATGCTCTTTCTTTTTAGAGTCTCTAAGAGACCAGGAAATGTGAGTGTGCTCAGAACAAAAGAACTGTGTTTCCTACACACACGGACCATATCTAGTTCAACTCTGATTCTGAAACTGATACAAACCACAGGTTCTCTAACATTTAATGCTTTTCAGTTTAGAGCAAGAAACATGTGAGCTTCGTGAAATATGTAGCTTCCTTGGAACTGAAATGTGACTGCGTTTACCTGAAAAGAGGTCTTGCTTGTAGGAAGACACAGAGCCTGGGATTTAACTCCATTTCTGGAGATAAACCACAGCATAGTTCCTATCCATGAAACACATTCTGCTTTAGAGCAAGAAGCACACTCTTGCATTCTAGAATCTCTAATAGAACAGGAAATGTGAGTGTGCTGTGAACAAAAGAACTATATTTCCTACACACGGCCCAGTGTTTTCCCCTTCAGAAATGAGGTTTAACCCCATGCTCTTTGTCCTCCTACATGCAAGAATGCGTTTCAAGTACACTAGTCCCTCTTCAGCTCAAAAGAAGCTACATGGTTTAAGTAGCTCACACGTTTCTCGCTCTTAAATAAAAAGCATTGGATGTTAGAGGTCCTGTGGTTTGCATCAGTTTCAGAAGCAGAGTTGAACTAGATATGATTCCTATGTGTAGGAAACACTGTCTGTTTTTGCTGAGCACTCTCATTTTCCTGCTGTATTAGAGACTGTAGAAAGCAAGAGCATGCTTGCTCTAAAGCACGGTGTGCTTCATTGATGAGAGCTGTGCTGTGTGTTTCCCTTCAGAAATGGAGTTAAATCCCAGGCTCTGTGTCTTCATAAAGCAAGCCTTTGTTTCAGGTAACCAGAGACCCTTTTCAGCTCAAACGAATCTACATCGTACAAAAAGCTCACACGTTTCTCGCTCTTAACTAATAAGCATTGGATGTTAGAGGAACTATGGTTTGTATCACTTTCAGAGGCAGAGTTCAACTAGATATGGTCCGTATGTTTAGAAAACACCGTTCTTTGTTCTGAGCACACTCGTGTTTCTTGCTGTATTAGAGAATCTAGAAAGCAAGAGCGTGCTTCTTGCTCTAAAGCAGAGTGTGTTTCATGGTTGAGAACTGTGCTGTGTGTTTCCCTTCAGAAATGGAGTTAAATCCCAGGCTCTGTGTCTTCCTACAAGCAAGATTTCCTTTAAGGTAAATACAGTCACTTTTCCGCTCAAACAAAGCTACATCGTTCACAAACCTAACATATTTCTCGCTCTTTACTGAAAAGCATTCGATATTAGAGGACCAGTGGTTTGTATCAGTTTCAGAACCAGAGTTGAACTATATTTGATTCGTATATGTAGGAAACACCATTCTTTTGTTCTGAGCACTCTCACGTTTCCTGTTGTATTAGAGACTCTAGAAAGCAAGAGCTTGCCTCTATCTCTAAAGCAAGGTGTGCTTCATGGATGAGAACTGTGCTGTGTGTTTCCCTTCACAAATGGAGTTAATTCCCAGTCTCTGTATCTTCCTACATGCAAGAATTCATTTCAGGTAAACACAGTCACTTTTCAGCTCAAACGAACCTACATCGTTCACGAAACTCATATGTTTTTCGCTATTAACTGAAAAGCTTTGGAGGTTAGAAGACCTGTGGTTTGTATCAGTTTCAGAAGCAGAATTGAACTAGATATGATTCGTATGTGTAGGAAACACCATTGTTTTGTTCTGAGCCCTCTCATGTTTCTTGCAGTATTAGAGACTCTCGAAAGCAAGAGCGTGCCTCAGGCTCTAAAGTAAGGTGTGCTTCATGGATGAGAACTGTGCTGTGTTTTTCCATTCAGAAATGGAGTTAAATCCCAGGCTCCGTGTCTTCCTACAAGCAAGATTTCCTTTATGGTAAACGCAGTCACTTTTCAGCTCAAAGGAAGCTACATTGTTCACAAACCTAACATGAATCTCGCTCTTAACTGAAAAGCATTGGATGTTAGAGGACCTGTGGTTTGTATCAGTTTCAGAAGCATAGTTGAACTAGATATGGTCCGTGTGTGTAGGAAACACATTTCTTTTGTTCTGAGCACACTCACGTTTCCTGCCTTATTAGAGACTCTAGAAAGCAAGAGTGTGCTTCTTGCTCTAAAGCAGAGTGTGTTTCATGGATGAGAAGTGTGCTGTGCGTTTCCCTTCAGAAACGGAGTTAAATCCCAGGCTCTGTGACTTCATAAAGCAAGACTTCGTTTCAGGTAAGCAGAGTCCCTTTTCAGCTCAAACGAATCTACATCTTACACAAAGCTCACACGTTTTGCGCTCTTAACTAATAAGCATTGGATGTTAGAGGACCTGTGGTTTGTATCAGTTTCAGAAGCAGAGTTGAACTAGATATGGTCCGTTTGTGTAGAAAACACCGTTCTTTTATTCTGAACACACTCGTGTTTCTTGCTGTATTAGAGACGCGAGAAAGCAAGAGCGTGCTTCTTGCTCTAAAGCACGGTGTGCTTCATGGATGAGAGCAGTGCTGTGTGTTTGCCTTCAGAAATGGAGTTAAATCCCAGGCTCTGTGTCTTCCTACAAGCAAGATTTCCTTTAAGGTAAATGCAGTCACTTTTCAGCTCAAAAAAAGCTACATCGTTCACAAAACTAACATGTTTCTCGCTCTTAACTGTAAAGCCTTCCATATTAGAGGACCTGTGGTTTGTATCAGTTTCCGAAGCAGAGTTGAACTAGATATGATTCGTATGTGTAGGAAACACCGTTCGTTTGTTCTGAGCACTCTCACGTTTCCTGTTGTATTAGAGACTCTAGAAAGCAAGGGTGTGCCTCTTGCTCTAAAGCACTGTGTGCTTCATGGATGAGAGCTGTGCTGTGTGTTTCCCTTCATAAATTGAGTTAAATCCCAGGCTGTGTGTCTTCCTAAGGCAAGACTTCGTTTTTTTGTAACCAGAGTCCCTTTTAAGCTCAAAGGAAGCTACATCGTACACAAAGCTCACACGTTTCTTGCTCTTAACTAATAAGCATTGTATGTTAGAGTACCTGTCTTTTCTATCAGTTTCAGAAACAGAGTTGAACTAGATATGGTCCTTATGTGTAGGAAAACCCTCTCTTTTGTTCTGAGCACACTCACGATTCCTGCTGTATTAGAGACAATAGAAAGCAAGAGCATGCCTCTTGCTCCAAAGCAAGGTGTATTTCATGGAGGAGAACTGTGCTGTGTGTTTCCCTTCAGAAATGGAATTAAATCCCAGTCTCTGTATTTTCCTACAGGCAAGACTTCATTGCAGGTAAACACAATACTTCTAAGCTCAAACGAAGCTACATCATTCACGAAGCTCACACGTTTTTTGCTCTTAACTGAAAAGAATTCGACATTAGAGGACCTGTGGTTTCTATCAGGTTCAGAAGCATAGTTGAACTAGATATGGCCCGTGTGTGTAGAAAAAACCTTTCTTTTGTTCTGAGCACACTCGCATGCCCTGCTGTATTAGAGACTCTAGAAAGCAAGAGTGTGCTTCTTGCTCTAAAGCAGAGTGTGATTCATGGATGAGAACTGTGCTGTGTGTTTCCCTTCAGAAATGGAGTTAATTCCCAGTCTCTTTATCTTCCTACATGCAAGACTTCGTTTCAGGTAAACACATTCACTTTTCAGCTACAACGAAGAAACATTGTTCACGAAACTCATATGTTTTTCCCTCTTAACTGAAAAGCATTGGAGATTAGAGGACCTGTTTTTTGTATCAGAATCAGAAGCAGAATTGAACTAGATATGATTCCTATGTGTAGGCAACACAGTTTGGATGTTCTGAGCACACTCACGTTTCCTGCTGTATTAGAGACTCCAGAAAGCAAGGGCGTGCTTCTTGCTCTAAATCATGGTGTGCTTCATAACGAGATCTATGCTGTGTGTTTCCCTTCATAAATGAGGTTAAATACCAGGCTCTGAGTCCTCCTACAAGCAAGACTTCGTTTCAAGGAACCCAGTCCCTTTTAAGCTCAAAGGAAGCAACATGGTTCAGGAAGATCACACGTTTCTCGCTCTTAACTGAAAAGCAATGGATATTAGAGGACCTGTGGTTTCTATCAGTTTCAGAAGCATAGTTGAACTAGATATGGCCCGAATGTGTAGTAAAAAACGTTCTTTTGTTCTGAGCACACTCGCGTGCCCTGCTGTATTAGAGACCCTAGAAAGCAAGAGCGTGCTTCCTGCTATAAAGCAGAGTGTGTTTCCTGGATGAGAACTGTGCTGTGTGTATCCTTTCAGAAATGGAGTTAAATCCCAGGCTCTGTGTCTTCCTACAAGCAAGATTTCCTTTAATGTAAACACAGTCACTTTTCAGCTCAAACAAAGCTACATCGTTCACAAAGCTAACCTTTTTCTCGCTCATAACTGAAAAGCATTGGATGTTAGAGGACCTGTGGTTTGTATCAGTTTCAGAAGCATAGTTGAACTAGATATGGTCCATATGTGTATAAAACACCATTCTTTTGTTCTGAGCACACTCACGTTTCCTGCTGTATTAGAGACTCTAGAAAGCAAGAGCGTGCTTCTTGCTCTAAAGCAAAGTGTGTTTCATGGATGAGAGCTGTGCTGTGTGTTTCCCTTCAGAAATGGAGTTAAATCCCAGGCTGTGTGTCTTCCTAAAGCAAGACTTCGTTTTTTTTGTAACCAGAGTCCCTTTTCAGCTCAAAGGAAGCTACATTGTACACAAAGCTCACACGTTTCTTGCTCTTAACTAATAAGCATTGTATGTTAGAGTACCTTTCTTTTCCAACAGTTTCAGAAACAGAGTTGAACTAGATATGGTCCTTATGTGTAGGAAAACCCTCTCTTTTGTTCTGAGCACACTCACGTTTCCTGCTGTATTAGAGACAATAGAAAGCAAGAGCATGCCTCTTGCTCTAAAGCAAGGTGTATTTCATGGAGGAGAACTGTGCTGTGTGTTTCCCTTCAGAAATGGAATTAAATCCCAGTCTCTGTATTTTCCTACAGGCAAGACTTCGTTGCAGGTAAACACAATACTTCTAAGCTCAAACGAAGCTACATCGTTCACGAAGCTCACACGTTTTTTGCTCTTAACTGAAAAGAATTCGACATTAGAGGACCTCTGGTTTCTATCAGGTTCAGAAGCATAGTTGAACTAGATATGGCCCGTGTGTGTAGAAAAAACCTTTCTTTTGTTCTGAGCACACTCGCATGCCCTGCTGTATTAGAGACTCTAGAAAGCAAGAGTGTGCTTCTTGCTCTAAAGCAGAGTGTGATTCATGGATGAGAACTGTGCTGTGTGTTTCCCTTCAGAAATGGAGTTAATTCCCAGTCTCTGTATCTTCCTACATGCAAGACTTCGTTTCAGGTAAACACATTCACTTTTCAGCTACAACGAAGAAACATTGTTCACGAAACTCATATGTTTTTCCCTCTTAACTGAAAAGCATTGGAGATTAGAGGACCTGTTTTTTGTATCAGAATCAGAAGCAGAATTGAACTAGATATGATTCCTATGTGTAGGCAACACAGTTTGGATGTTCTGAGCACACTCACGTTTCCTGCTGTATTAGAGACTCCAGAAAGCAAGGGCGTGCTTCTTGCTCTAAATCATGGTGTGCTTCATAACGAAATCTATGCTGTGTGTTTCCCTTCATAAATGAGGTTAAATACCAGGCTCTGAGTCCTCCTACAAGCAAGACTTCGTTTCAAGGAACCCAGTCCCTTTTAAGCTCAAAGGAAGCAACATGGTTCAGGAAGATCACACGTTTCTCGCTCTTAACTGAAAAGCAATGGATATTAGAGGACCTGTGGTTTCTATCAGTTTCAGAAGCATAGTTGAACTAGATATGGCCCGAATGTGTAGTAAAAAACGTTCTTTTGTTCTGAGCACACTCGCGTGCCCTGCTGTATTAGAGACCCTAGAAAGCAAGAGCGTGCTTCCTGCTATAAAGCAGAGTGTGTTTCCTGGATGAGAACTGTGCTGTGTGTATCCTTTCAGAAATGGAGTTAAATCCCAGGCTCTGTGTCTTCCTACAAGCAAGATTTCCTTTAATGTAAACACAGTCACTTTTCAGCTCAAACAAAGCTACATCGTTCACAAAGCTAACCTTTTTCTCGCTCATAACTGAAAAGCATTGGATGTTAGAGGACCTGTGGTTTGTATCAGTTTCAGAAGCATAGTTGAACTAGATATGGTCCATATGTGTATAAAACACCATTCTTTTGTTCTGAGCACACTCACGTTTCCTGCTGTATTAGAGACTCTAGAAAGCAAGAGCGTGCTTCTTGCTCTAAAGCAAAGTGTGTTTCATGGATGAGAGCTGTGCTGTGTGTTTCCCTTCAGAAATGGAGTTAAATCCCAGGCTGTGTGTCTTCCTAAAGCAAGACTTCGTTTTTTTTGTAACCAGAGTCCCTTTTCAGCTCAAAGGAAGCTACATTGTACACAAAGCTCACACGTTTCTTGCTCTTAACTAATAAGCATTGTATGTTAGAGTACCTTTCTTTTCCAACAGTTTCAGAAACAGAGTTGAACTAGATATGGTCCTTATGTGTAGGAAAACCCTCTCTTTTGTTCTGAGCACACTCACGTTTCCTGCTGTATTAGAGACAATAGAAAGCAAGAGCATGCCTCTTGCTCTAAAGCAAGGTGTATTTCATGGAGGAGAACTGTGCTGTGTGTTTCCCTTCAGAAATGGAATTAAATCCCAGTCTCTGTATTTTCCTACAGGCAAGACTTCGTTGCAGGTAAACACAATACTTCTAAGCTCAAACGAAGCTACATCGTTCACGAAGCTCACACGTTTTTTGCTCTTAACTGAAAAGAATTCGACATTAGAGGACCTCTGGTTTCTATCAGGTTCAGAAGCATAGTTGAACTAGATATGGCCCGTGTGTGAAGAAAAAACCTTTCTTTTGTTCTGAGCACACTTGCGTGCCCTGCTGTATTAGAGACCCTAGAAAGCAAGTGCGTGCTTCCTGCTATAAAGCAGAGTGTGTTTCCTGGATGAGAACTGTGCTGTGTGTATCCTTTCAGAAATGGAGTTAAATCCCAGGCTCTGTGTCTTCCTACAAGCAAGATTTCCTTTAATGTAAACACAGTCACTTTTCAGCTCAAACAAAGCTACATCGTTCACAAAGCTAACCTTTTTCTCGCTCATAACTGAAAAGCATTGGATGTTAGAGGACCTGTGGTTTGTATCAGTTTCAGAAGCATAGTTGAACTAGATATGGTCCATATGTGTATAAAACACCATTCTTTTGTTCTGAGCACACTCACGTTTCCTGCTGTATTAGAGACTCTAGAAAGCAAGAGCGTGCTTCTTGCTCTAAAGCAAAGTGTGTTTCATGGATGAGAGCTGTGCTGTGTGTTTCCCTTCAGAAATGGAGTTAAATCCCAGGCTGTGTGTCTTCCTAAAGCAAGACTTCGTTTTTTTTGTAACCAGAGTCCCTTTTCAGCTCAAAGGAAGCTACATTGTACACAAAGCTCACACGTTTCTTGCTCTTAACTAATAAGCATTGTATGTTAGAGTACCTTTCTTTTCCAACAGTTTCAGAAACAGAGTTGAACTAGATATGGTCCTTATGTGTAGGAAAACCCTCTCTTTTGTTCTGAGCACACTCACGTTTCCTGCTGTATTAGAGACAATAGAAAGCAAGAGCATGCCTCTTGCTCTAAAGCAAGGTGTATTTCATGGAGGAGAACTGTGCTGTGTGTTTCCCTTCAGAAATGGAATTAAATCCCAGTCTCTATATTTTCCTACAGGCAAGACTTCGTTGCAGGTAAACACAATACTTCTAAGCTCAAACGAAGCTACATCGTTCACGAAGCTCACACGTTTTTTGCTCTTAACTGAAAAGAATTCGACATTAGAGGACCTGTGGTTTCTATCAGGTTCAGAAGCATAGTTGAACTAGATATGGCCCGTGTGTGTAGAAAAAACCTTTCTTTTGTTCTGAGCACACTCGCATGCCCTGCTGTATTAGAGACTCTAGAAAGCAAGAGTGTGCTTCTTGCTCTAAAGCAGAGTGTGATTCATGGATGAGAACTGTGCTGTGTGTTTCCCTTCAGAAATGGAGTTAATTCCCAGTCTCTGTATCTTCCTACATGCAAGACTTCGTTTCAGGTAAACACATTCACTTTTCAGCTACAACGAAGAAACATTGTTCACGAAACTCATATGTTTTTCCCTCTTAACTGAAAAGCATTGGAGATTAGAGGACCTGTTTTTTGTATCAGAATCAGAAGCAGAATTGAACTAGATATGATTCCTATGTGTAGGCAACACAGTTTGGATGTTCTGAGCACACTCACGTTTCCTGCTGTATTAGAGACTCCAGAAAGCAAGGGCGTGCTTCTTGCTCTAAATCATGGTGTGCTTCATAACGAGATCTATGCTGTGTGTTTCCCTTCATAAATGAGGTTAAATACCAGGCTCTGAGTCCTCCTACAAGCAAGACTTCGTTTCAAGGAACCCAGTCCCTTTTAAGCTCAAAGGAAGCAACATGGTTCAGGAAGATCACACGTTTCTCGCTCTTAACTGAAAAGCAATGGATATTAGAGGACCTGTGGTTTCTATCAGTTTCAGAAGCATAGTTGAACTAGATATGGCCCGAATGTGTAGTAAAAAACGTTCTTTTGTTCTGAGCACACTCGCGTGCCCTGCTGTATTAGAGACCCTAGAAAGCAAGAGCGTGCTTCCTGCTATAAAGCAGAGTGTGTTTCCTGGATGAGAACTGTGCTGTGTGTATCCTTTCAGAAATGGAGTTAAATCCCAGGCTCTGTGTCTTCCTACAAGCAAGATTTCCTTTAATGTAAACACAGTCACTTTTCAGCTCAAACAAAGCTACATCGTTCACAAAGCTAACCTTTTTCTCGCTCATAACTGAAAAGCATTGGATGTTAGAGGACCTGTGGTTTGTATCAGTTTCAGAAGCATAGTTGAACTAGATATGGTCCATATGTGTATAAAACACCATTCTTTTGTTCTGAGCACACTCACGTTTCCTGCTGTATTAGAGACTCTAGAAAGCAAGAGCGTGCTTCTTGCTCTAAAGCAAAGTGTGTTTCATGGATGAGAGCTGTGCTGTGTGTTTCCCTTCAGAAATGGAGTTAAATCCCAGGCTGTGTGTCTTCCTAAAGCAAGACTTCGTTTTTTTTGTAACCAGAGTCCCTTTTCAGCTCAAAGGAAGCTACATTGTACACAAAGCTCACACGTTTCTTGCTCTTAACTAATAAGCATTGTATGTTAGAGTACCTTTCTTTTCCAACAGTTTCAGAAACAGAGTTGAACTAGATATGGTCCTTATGTGTAGGAAAACCCTCTCTTTTGTTCTGAGCACACTCACGTTTCCTGCTGTATTAGAGACAATAGAAAGCAAGAGCATGCCTCTTGCTCTAAAGCAAGGTGTATTTCATGGAGGAGAACTGTGCTGTGTGTTTCCCTTCAGAAATGGAATTAAATCCCAGTCTCTGTATTTTCCTACAGGCAAGACTTCGTTGAAGGTGAACACAATACTTCTAAGCTCAAACGAAGCTACATCGTTCACGAAGCTCACACGTTTTTTGATCTTAACTGAAAAGAATTCGACATTAGAGGACCTCTGGTTTCTATCAGGTTCAGAAGCATAGTTGAACTAGATATGGCCCGTGTGTGAAGAAAAAACCTTTCTTTTGTTCTGAGCACACTTGCGTGCCCTGCTGTATTAGAGACCCTAGAAAGCAAGTGCGTGCTTCCTGCTATAAAGCAGAGTGTGTTTCCTGGATGAGAACTGTGCTGTGTGTATCCTTTCAGAAATGGAGTTAAATCCCAGGCTCTGTGTCTTCCTACAAGCAAGATTTCCTTTAATGTAAACACAGTCACTTTTCAGCTCAAACAAAGCTACATCGTTCACAAAGCTAACCTTTTTCTCGCTCATAACTGAAAAGCATTGGATGTTAGAGGACCTGTGGTTTGTATCAGTTTCAGAAGCATAGTTGAACTAGATATGGTCCATATGTGTATAAAACACCATTCTTTTGTTCTGAGCACACTCACGTTTCCTGCTGTATTAGAGACTCTAGAAAGCAAGAGCGTGCTTCTTGCTCTAAAGCAAAGTGTGTTTCATGGATGAGAGCTGTGCTGTGTGTTTCCCTTCAGAAATGGAGTTAAATCCCAGGCTGTGTGTCTTCCTAAAGCAAGACTTCGTTTTTTTTGTAACCAGAGTCCCTTTTCAGCTCAAAGGAAGCTACATTGTACACAAAGCTCACACGTTTCTTGCTCTTAACTAATAAGCATTGTATGTTAGAGTACCTTTCTTTTCCAACAGTTTCAGAAACAGAGTTGAACTAGATATGGTCCTTATGTGTAGGAAAACCCTCTCTTTTGTTCTGAGCACACTCACGTTTCCTGCTGTATTAGAGACAATAGAAAGCAAGAGCATGCCTCTTGCTCTAAAGCAAGGTGTATTTCATGGAGGAGAACTGTGCTGTGTGTTTCCCTTCAGAAATGGAATTAAATCCCAGTCTCTGTATTTTCCTACAGGCAAGACTTCGTTGCAGGTAAACACAATACTTCTAAGCTCAAACGAAGCTACATCGTTCACGAAGCTCACACGTTTTTTGCTCTTAACTGAAAAGAATTCGACATTAGAGAACCTCTGGTTTCTATCAGGTTCAGAAGCATAGTTGAACTAGATATGGCCCGTGTGTGTAGAAAAAACCTTTCTTTTGTTCTGAGCACACTCGCATGCCCTGCTGTATTAGAGACTCTAGAAAGCAAGAGTGTGCTTCTTGCTCTAAAGCAGAGTGTGATTCATGGATGAGAACTGTGCTGTGTGTTTCCCTTCAGAAATGGAGTTAATTCCCAGTCTCTGTATCTTCCTACATGCAAGACTTCGTTTCAGGTAAACACATTCACTTTTCAGCTACAACGAAGAAACATTGTTCACGAAACTCATATGTTTTTCCCTCTTAACTGAAAAGCATTGGAGATTAGAGGACCTGTTTTTTGTATCAGAATCAGAAGCAGAGTTGAACTAGATATGATTCCTATGTGTAGGCAACACCGTTCGGATGTTCTGAGCACACTCACGTTTCCTGCTGTATTAGAGACTCCAGAAAGCAAGGGTGTGCTTCTTGCTCTAAAGCATGGTGTGCTTCATAATGAGATCTATGCTGTGTGTTTCCCTTCATAAATGAGGTTAAATACCAGGCTCTGAGTCCTCCTACAAGCAAGACTTCGTTTCAAGTAACCCAGTCCCTTTTAAGCTCAAAGGAAGCAACATGGTTCACGAAGCTCACACGTTTCTCGCTCTTAAGTGAAAAGCATTGGATATTAGAGGACCTGTGGTTTCTATCAGTTTCAGCAGCAGAGTTGAACTAGCAATGGTCTGTATGTGTAGGAAATACCCTTCTTTATTTCTGAGCACACTCACTTTTCATGCTCTCTTAGAGACTCTAGAAAGCAAGAGCTTCCTTCTTGCTCTAAAGCAGAGTGTGTTTTAGGGATGAGAACTGAGCTCTGTGTTTCCCTTCAGAAATGGAGTTAAATGCCAGGCTCTGTGTCTTCCTATAACCAAGACTTCGTTTCACTTAACCCCAGTCACTTTTCAGCTCAAAGAAAGCTAGATCGTTCACGAAGCTAACACGTTCCTGGATATTATTTGAAAAGCATTGGATATTAGTGGACCTGCGGTTTGTATCAGTTTCAGAAGCAGAGTTGAACTAGCAATGGTCCATATGTGTAGGAAACACCGTTATTTTGTTCTGAGAACACTCACCTTTCCTGCTGTATTAGAGACTCTAGAAAGCATGAGCGTGCTTCTTACTCTAAAGAGGAGTGTGTTTCATGGATGAGAACTGTGCTGTGTGTTTCCCTTCAGCAATGGAGTTAAATCCCAGGCTCTGTGTATTCCTTGAAGCAAGACATCTTTTCAGTTAAACTCAGTCACTTTTCAGCTCAAAAGAAGCTACATCGTTCACGAAGCTCACATGTTTCTCGCTCTTAACTGAAAAGCATTGGATGTTACAGGACATGTAGGTTGGATGAGTTTCAGGAGCAGAGTTGATCTAGATATGGTCCCTATGTGTAGGAAACACCGTTCTTTGTTCTGAGCACACTCCAGTTTCCTGCTGTGTTAGAGACTCTACAAAGCAAGAGCGTGCTTCTTGCTATAAAACATAGTGTGTTTTGTGGATGAGAACTGTGCTGTGTGTTTCCCTTCAGAAGTGGAGTTAAATTCCAGGCTCTAAGTCTTCCTACAGACAAGACTTCTTCTCATGTAAACTCAATCACTTTTCAGCTCAAAGGAAGCTACATAGTTCAGGAAGCTCACACTTTTCACGCCCTTAAATGAAAAGCATTGGATCTTAGAGGACCTGTGGTTTGTATCAGTTTCAGAAGCGGGGTTGAACTAGCAATGGTCTGTATGTGTAGGAAACACCGTTCTTTTGTTATGAGTTCACTCTCATTTCCTGCTGTATTAGAGATTCTAGAAAGCAAGAGCATGATTCTTGATCTAAATCACAGTGTGTTCCATGGATTAGAACTGTGCTGTGTGTTTCCCTTCAGAAACTGAGTTCAGGCTCAGCCACTGTGTCTTCCTACAAGCGAGACATCTTTTCAGGTAAACTCAGTCACTTTTCAGCTCAAATGAATCTACATCATTCATGAAGCTCACACGTTTCTCGCGCTTAACTGAAAAGCATTGGATGTTAGAGGACCTGTGCTTTGTATCAGTTTCAGAAGAAGAGTTGAACTATATATGGTCTGTATGTGTAGGAAACACCTTTCTTTTGTTTTGAGCACACTCACGTTTCCTGCTCTATGAGAGACTCTCAAACAAGAGTGTGCTTCTTGCTCTAAAGCAGAGTGTGTTTCATGGATGAGTACTGAGCTCTGTGTTTCCCTTCAGAAATGGATTTCAATCCCATCCTCTGTGTCTTCCTACAAGGAAGACTTCGTTTCAGGAAACCACAGTCACTTTTCAGCTCAAACAAAGCTACATCGTTCACGAAGCTCACCCGTTTCTCTCTCTTAACTGAAAAGCACTGGATGGTAGAGGACCTCAGGTTTGTATCAGTTTAAGAAACAGAGTTGAATTAGATATTGTCCGTATGTGTAGGAAATACTGTTCTTTTGTTCTGAGCACACTCACGTTTCCTGCTGTATTAGAGAATCTAGAAAGCAAGAGTGTGATTCTTGCTCTAAAGTAGAGTGTGTCATAGATGAGAACTTTGCTGTGTGTTTCCTTTCCAAATGCAGTTAAATCCCAGGCTCTGTGTCTATCTACAAGCAAGAGTTTGTTTCAGGTAAACACAGTCACTTTAAAGCCCAATTGAAACTAAATCATTAAGGAAGCTCACACATTTCAAGATCTTATCTGAAAAGCATTTGATGTTAGAGGACCTCTGGTTTGTATCAGTTTCAGAAGAAGAGTTGAACTAGATATGCTCCGTATGTGTAGGAAACACTGTTCATTTGTTCTGAGCACACTCATGTTTCCTGCTCTATTAGAGACTCTAGAAAGTAAGAGCATGCTTCTTGCTCTAAAGCAGAGTGTGTTTCATGGATGAGAACGGTGCTGTGTGTTTCCATTCAGAAATGGAGTTAAATCCCAAGCTGTGTCTTCCTAAAAGCAAGACATCTTTTCATGTAAACTCTGTTACATTTCAGCTCAAACGAAGCTACATCGCTCAGGAAGCTCACACGTTTCTAGCTCTTAACTGAAAAGCATTGGATGTTACAGGACCTGTGGTTTGTATCAGTTTCAGAAGCAGAGTTGAACTAGATATGGTCTGTATGTGTAGCAAACACCGTTCTTTTGTTCTGAGCACACTGACCTTTCAAGCTCTATTAGAGATTCTAGAAAGCAATAGTCTGCTTCTTGCTCTAAAGCAGTGTGTGTTTCTTGGATGAGAACTGCGCTCTGTGTTTCCCTTCACAAATGGCGTTAAATCCCAGGTTCTGTGCCTTCCTTCAAGGAATACTGCGTTTCAGGTAAACACAAACACTTTTCTGCTCAAACCAAAGTACATAATTCACGAAGTTCAACACGTTTCTCGCTCTTAACTGAAAAGCATTAGATGATAGAGGAACTTTGGTTTGTATCAGTTCCAGAAGCAGAGTTGATCTAGATATGGTCCGTAAATGTAGGAAACACTGTTCTTTGTTCTGAGAACACTCATGTTTCCTGCTGTATTAGAGACTCTAGAAAGCAGGAGCGTGCTTCTTGCTCAAAACCAGAGTGTGTTTCATGCATAAGAACTCTACTGTGTATTTCCCTGCAGAAATGGATTTAAATCCCATCCTGTGTCTTCCTACAAGCAAGAGTCCGTTTCAGGTAACCACAGTCAATTTTCACTCAAAAAAAAGCTACATCGTTCATGAAGCTCACACGTTTCTCGCTCTTACCTGAAAAGCTTTGGATGTTAGAGGACCTCAGGTTTGTATCAGTTTCCAAATCAGAGTGGAAGTTGCAATGGTCTGTTTGTGAAGCAAACACCGTTCTTTTGTTCTGAGAACACTCAGTTTTCCTGCTCTATTAGAGACTCTAGAAAGCAAGAGCGTGCTTCTTGCTCTAATGCGGAGTGTGCTTCATGGATGAGAACTGTGCTGTGTGTTTCCCTTCAGAAATGGAGTTAATTCCCAGTCTCTGTATCTTCATACATGCAAGACTTCATTTCAGGTAAACACAGTCACTTTTCAGCTCAAACGCAGCTACATCGTTCAGGAAACTCATATGTTATTCGCTCTTAACTGAAAAGCATTGGAGGTTAGAGGACCTGTGGTTTGTATCAGTTTCAGAAGCAGAGTTGAACTATATATGATTCGTATGTGTAGGAAACACCGTTCGTTTTTTCTGAGCACTCTCACGTTTCCTGCTGTATTAGAGACTCTAGAAAGCAAGGGCGTCCTTCTTGCTCTAAAGCACGGTGTGCTTCATGGATGAGAGCTGTGCTGTGTGTTTCCCTTCAGAAATGGAGTTAAATCCAAGGCTCTGTGTCTTCCGAAAGCAAGACTTTGTTTCATGTAACCAGAGTCCCTTTTCAGCTCAAACGAAGCTAAATCATACACAAAGCTCACACGTATCTTGCTCTTAACTAATAAGCATTCTATGTTAGAGGACCTGTCTTTTCTATCAGTTTCAGAAGCAGAGTTGAACTAGATGTGGTCCTTATGTGTAGGAAACACCGTTCTTTTGTTCTGAGCACACTCGCGTGTCCTGCTTTATTAGAGACTCTAGAAAGCAAGAGCGTGCTCCTTGCTCTAAAGCAGAGTGTGTTTCATGGATGAGAACTGTTCTGTGTGTATCCCTTCAGAAATGGAGTTAAATCCCAGGCTCTGTGTCTTCCTACAAGCAAGATTTCCTTTAATGTAAACACAGTCAGTTTTCAGCTCAAACAAAGCTACATCGTTCACAAAGCTAACATGTTTCTCGCTCTTAACTGAAAAGCATTGGATGTTAGAGGACCTGTGGTTTGTATCAGTTTCAGAAGCATAGTTGACCAAGATATGGTCCATATTTGTAGAAAACACCATTCTTTGTTCTGAGCACACTCACGTTTACTGGTGTATTAGAGACGCTAGAAAGCAAGAGCGTGCTTCCTATTCTCAAGCAGAGAATGTTTCTTAGAGGAGAACTGTGCTGTGTGTTTCCCTTCAGAAATGGAGTTAAATCCCAGGCTCTGTGTCTTCCTACAGACAAGACTTCTTTTCAGGTAAACTCAATCACTTTTCAGCTCAAAGGAAGCTATATCATTCAGGAAGCTCACACTTTTCTCGCCCTTAAATGAATAGCATTGGATCTTAGAGGACCTGTGGTTTGTATCAGTTTCAGAAGCAGAGTTGAACTAGCAATGGTCCATATATGTAGGAAACACCGTTCCTTTGTTCTGAGCACACTCAGGTATCCTGCTGTATTAGAGACTCTAGAAAGCAAGACGTGCTTCTTGCTCTAAAGCAGATTGTGTTTCATGCATCAGAACTGTGCTGTGTGTTTCCCTTAAGAAATGGAGTTAAATCACAGGCTCTGTGTCTTCCTACAGGCAAGAATTCTTTTCGGGTAAACTCAGTCACTTTTCAGCTCAAATGAAGCTACATCGTTCACGAAGCTCACAGGTTTCTTGCCCTTAACTGAAAAGCATTGGATGTTAGAGGACCTGTGGTTTGTATCAGTTTCAGAAGCAGAGTTGAACTAGCAATTGTCCGTATGTGTAGGAAACACAGTTCTTTTCTTCTAGGTCACTCAAGTACTTGCTCTATTAGAGAATATAGAAAGCAAGGGCATGCTTCTTGCTCCAAAGCAGAGTGTCTTTCATGGATGAGACCTGTGCTGTGTGTTTCCCTTCAGAAATGGAGGTAAATACCAGGCTCTGTGTCTTCCTAAAAGCAAGACGTCATTTTAGGTAAGCGCAGTCACTTTTCAGCTCAAACATATATACATCGTTCACAAATCTCATAAGTTTCTCGCTCTTAACTGAAAGCATTGGATATTAGAGGACCTGTGGTTTGTATCAGTTTCAGAAGCAGAGTTGAACTAGATATGGTCCGTATGTGTAGCAAACACTGTTCTTTTGTTCTGAGCACACTCAGGTTTCCTGCTCTATTAAGACTCTAGAAAGGAAGAGCGTGCTTCTTGCTCTAAAGCAGAGTGTGTTTCAAGGATGAGAAGAGTGCTGTGTGTTTCCCTTCATAAATGGAGTTAAATCCTAGCCTCTGTGTATTCCTAGAAGCAAGACATCTTTTCAGGTAAACTCATTCACTTTCTCAGCTCAAAAGAAGCGACATTGTTCACTAAGCTCACACGTTTCTCGCTCTTAACTGAAAAGCATTTGATGTTACAAGACCTGTTGGTTGGACCAGTTTCAAAATCAGAGTTGAACTAGATATGGTCCGTATGTGTAGGAAATACAGTTTATTTGTTCTAAGCACACTGACGTTTCCTGCTGGATTAGAGAGTCTAGGAAGCTAGAGTGTGCTTCTAGCTCTAAAGCCGAGTGTGTTTCATGGATGAGAACTGTGATTTGTGTTTCCTTTCAGAAATGCAGTTAAATCCCATGCTCTGTGTCTTCCTACAAGCAAGACATTATTTCACGTAAACGCAGTCACTTTTCAGCTCAAACGATGTTACATCCTTCAGGAAGCTCACACATTTCACGATCTTAACTGAAAGCATTGGATGTTAGAGGACCTGTGGTTTGTATCATTTCCAGAAGCAGAGTTGAACTAGATATGGACCGTTTATGTAGGAAACACCGTTCTTTGACTGAGCACACTCACGTTTCCTGCTGTATTAGAGACTGTCAAAGCAAGAGTGTTCTTCTTCCTCTAAAACAGAGTGTGTTTCATGGATGAGAACTGTGCTGTGTATTTCCCTTCAGAAATAGAGTTAAATCCCAGGTTCTGTGACTTCCTACAAGGAAGACTGCATAACCCGTAAACACAGTCACTTTTCAGCTCAAAGGAAGATATATGATTCTCGAAGCTCACACGTTTCTCTCTCTTAATTGAAAAGCATTAGATGATAGAGAAACTTTGTTTTGTATCAGTTTCCGAGGCAGACTTGATCTATATATGGTCCCTATGTGTAGGAAACACTGTACTTTTTTCTGAGCACACTCACGTTTCCTGCTGTTTTAGAGACTCTAGAAACCAAGAGCGTGCCTGTTGCTCTAAAGCAGAGTGTGTTTCATAGAGGAGAACTGGGCTGTGTGTTTCCCTCAAAAATGGAGTTAAATCCCAGGTTATGTGTCTTCCTACAAGGAAGACTGCGTTTCAGGTAAACACAGTCACTTTTCTTCTCAAATGAAGCTACAGAGTTCCCGAAGCTCACACGTTATTCGCTCTTAATTGAAAAGCATTGGATGTTAGAGGACCTGTGGTTTGTATCAGTTTCAGAAGCAGAGTTGAACTAGATATGATTCGTATGTGTAGGAAACACCATTCTTTTGTTGTGAGCACACTCACGTTTTCTGCTCTATTAGAGACTCTAAAAAGCAAGAGCGTGCTTCTTGCTCTAAAGCAGAGTGTGTTTCATGGATGAGAACTGTGCTGTGTGTTTCCCTTCAGAAATGGAGTTCAATCCCAGGCTCTGTGTCTTCCTTCAAGCAAGACGTCTTTTCAGGTAAACTCAGTCAATTTTCAGCTCAAAGGAATCTACATCGTTCACGAAGCTCACATGTTTCTTGCTCTTACTGAAAAGCATTGGATGTTAGGGGAGCTGTGGTTTGTATCAGGTTCAGATGCAGATTTGAAATAGCAATGGTCCGTATGTGTAGGAAACAACGTTCTTTTGTTCTGAGCACACTCAGGTTTCCTGCTATATTAGAAACTCTAGAAAGTAAGAGCGTGCTTGTTGCTCTAAAGCAGAGTGTGCTTCATCGATGAGAACTGTGCTGTGTGTTTCCTTCAGAAATGGAGTTATATCCCAGATTCTGTGTCTTCCTACTGCAAGAGTTCTTTTCAGGTAAACACAGTCAATTTTCATCTCAAACGAAGATACATAGTTCACGAAGCTCACACGTTATTCGCTCTGAATTGAAAAGCATTGGATGTTAGAGGACCTGTGGTTGGTATCTGTTTCAGAAGCAGAGTTGAACTAGATATGGTCCGTATTGTTCACGAAGCTCACACGTTATTCGCTCTGAATTGAAAAGCATTGGATGTTAGAGGACCTGTGGTTTGTATCAGTTTCAGAAGCAGAGTTGAACTAGATATGGTCCGTATGTGTAGGAAACACCGTTCTTTTGTTGTGAGCACACTCATGTTTTGTGCTCTATTAAAGACTCTAAAAAGCAAGAGTCTGCTTCTTGCTCTAACGCAGAGTGTGTTCATGGATGAGAAATGTGCTGTGTGTTTCCCTTCAGAAATGGAGTTCAATCCCAGGCTCTGTGTCTTCCTACAATCAATACTTCTTTTCAGTTAAACTCAGTCACTTTTCAGCTGAAAGGAATCTACAACGTTCATGAAACTCACACGTTTCTCGCTCTTAACTGAAAAGCATTGGATGTTAGAGGACCTGTGGTTTGTATCAGGTTCAGATGCAGAGTTGAACTACCAATGGTCCGTATGTGTAGGAAACACCGTTATTTTGTTCTGAGTACACTCGCGTTTTCTGATCTATTAGAGACTCTAGAAAGTAAGAGCGTGATTCGTGCTCTAAAGCAGAGTGTGTTTCATGGATGAGAACTGTGCTGTGTGTTTCCTTCAGAATTGGAGTTAAATCCCATGCTCTGTATCTTCCTATAGGCAAGACTTCTTTTCAGGTTCACTCAGTCACTTTTCAGCTCAAACGAAGCTACATCGTTCACGAAGCCCAAACGTTTCTCGCTCTTAACTGAAAAGCATTGGATGATAAGGGACCTGTGTTTTCTATCAGTGTCAGAAGCAGAGTTGAACGAGCAATGGTCCGTATGTGTAGGAAACACAGTTCTTTTGTTCTGAGCACACTCACGTTTCCTGTTATATTAGATACTCTAGAAACTAAGAGCGTGCTTCTTGCTTTACCGCAGAGTGTGTTTCATGGTGGAGAACTGAGCTCTGTCTTTCCCTTCAGAAATGGAGGTAAATCTCAGGCTCTGTCTTTTCCTACAAACATGATTTAGTTTCAGGTAAACGCAGTCACTTTTCAGCTCAAACAAATTTACATCATTCATGAAGATCACAGGTTTCTCGCTCTTAACTGAAAAGCATTGGTAGTTAGAGGACCTCGGGTTGGTATCAGTATAAGAGGCAGAGTGGAACTAGCAATGGTCTGTATGTGTAGGAAACACAGTTCTTTTGTTCTGAGCACACTCACGTGTCCTGCTATATTAGAGACTCTAGAATGCAAGAGCATGCTTCTTGCTCTAAAGCAGAGTGTTTTTCATGGAGGAGAACTGTGCTGTGAGTTTCCCTTAAGAAATGGAGTTAAATCCCAGGTTTTGTTTCTCCCTACAAGGAAGACTGCGTTTCAGGAAAACACGGTCTCTTTTCAGCTCAAAGGAAGCTACATGATTCATGAAGCTCACACGTTTCTCGACCTTAATTGAGAAGCATTGATTTTAGAGGACCAGTGGTTTGTATCAGTTTCAGAAGCAGAGTTGAACTAGCAATGGTCCTTATGTGTAGAAAACACTGTTCTTTTGTTCTGAGTTCACTCTCATTTCTTGCTGTATTAGGGAATCTAGAAAGCAAGAGCATGATTCTTGCTCTAAATCAGAGTGTATTCCACGGATTAGAACTGTGTTGTGTGTTTCCCTTCAGAAATGGAGTTCAATCCAAGGCTCTGTGTCTTCCTACAACCAAGACATCGTTTCAGGTAAACGCAGTCACTTTTATAATCAAACAAAGCTACATCATGCACGAAGATCACACGTTTCTTGCTCTTAACCGAAAAGCATTGGATGTTTGAGGACCTGTGGTTTGTATCAGTTTGAGAAGCAGAGTTGAAATAGATATGGTCTGTATGTTTAGGAAACACTGTTCTTTTGTTCTGAGTTCAGTCTCATTTCTTGCTGTATTAGGGATTCTAGAAAGCAAGAGCATGATTCTTGCTCTAATTCAGAGTGTGTTCTATGGATTAGAACTGTGTTGTGTGTTTCCCTTCACAAATGTAGTTAAATCCCAGGTTCAGTCTCTTCCTACAAGAAAGACAACTTTTCACGTAAACTCAGTTACTTTTCAGCTCAAACGAAGCTACATCGTTCACGAAGCACATACGTTTCTCACTCTTACAGAAAAGAATTGGTAGTTAGAGGTCCTCGGGTTTGTATCAGTATCAGAAGCAGAGTGGAACTAGCAATGATCCGTATGTGTAGCAAACACCGTTCTTTTGTTTTGAGCACACTCACGTTCTCTGCTGTGTTTGAGATTTTTTAAAGAAAGAGCGTGCTTCTTGCTCTAAAGCAGAGTGTGTTTCATAGAGTAGAACTGTGCTGTTTGTTTCCCTTCAGAAACGGAGTTAAATCCCAGGTTCTGTGTCTTCCTACAAGGAAGACTGCGTTTCATGTAAACAAAGTCACTTTTCATCTCAAACGAAGTTACACAGTTCATGAAGCTCACACGTTATTCACTCTTAACTGAAAAGCATTGGATGTTAGAGGACCTGTGTTTTTTATCAGTTTCAGTTGCAGAGTTGAACTTGCAATGGTCCGTAAGTGTAGGAAACACCATTATTTGGTTCGGAGCACACTCGCTTTTTCTGCTCTATTAGATACTCTAGAAAGTAAGAGCGTGCTTCTTGCTCTAAAGCAGAGTGTGTTCCATGGATTAGAACTGTGCTGTGTGTTTCCTTCAGAAATGGAGTTAAATCCAAGGCTCTGTGTCTTCCTAAAACCAAGACTTCGTTTCAGGTAAACACAGTCACTTTTCATCTTAAACAACGCTACATCGTTCACGAAGCTCAGACATTTCTCGCTCTTAACTGAAAAGCATTGGATTTAGAGGACCTGTGGTTTGTATCAGTTTCAGAAGCAGAGTAGATCTAGATATGGTCCGTATGTGTAGTAAACACAGTTCTTTGTTCTGAGCACACTCACGTTTTCTGCTCTATTAGAGACTATAGAAAGCAAGAGCGTGCTTCTTGCTCTAAAGCAGAGTGTGTTTCATGGATGAGAACTGCGCTGTGTCTTTCCCTTCACAAATGGAGTTAAATCCCAGGTTCTGTCTCTTCCTACAAGGAAGACTGCGTTTCAGGTAAACACAGTCACTTTTCAGCTCAAATGAAGCTACATTATTCACGAACCTCACACGTTTCTAGCTCTTAACTGAAAAGCATTAGATGATAGAGGAACTTTGGTTTGTATCAGTTTCAGAAGCAGAGTTGATCTAGATATGGTCAGTAAATGTAGGAATCACTGTTCTTTTTTTCTGAGCACACACACGTTTCCTGCTCTATTAGAGACTCTAGAAAAAGAACATGCTTCTTACTCTAAAGCAGAGTGTACTTCATGGATGAGAACTGTGCTGTGTGTTTCCTTCAGAAATGGAGTTAAATCCCAGATTCTGTGTCTTCCTACAGGCAAGAGTTCTTTTCAGGTAAACTCAGTCACTTTTCAGCACAAAGGAAGCTACATGGTTCTCCAAGCTCAAACGATTCTCGCACTTAACTGAAAAGCATTGGGTGACAGAGGAACTTGGGTTTTATCAGTTTCAGAAGCAGAGTTGAAGTAGATATGGTCCGTAAATATAGGAAACACTGATCTTTGTTCTGAGCACACTCAAGTTTTCTGCTCTATTAGAGACTCTAGAAAGTAAGAGCGTGCTTCCTGCTCTAAAGCAGAGTGCGTTTCATGGATGAGAACTGTGCTGTGTGTTTCCTTCAGAAATGGAGTTAAATCCGAGGCTCTGTGTCTTCCTAAATGCAAGACTTCTTTTCAGGTAAACTCAGTCACTTTTGAGCTCTAACAAAGCTACAGCTTTCACGAAGCTCAAACGTTTCTCGCTCTTAACTGAATAGCATTGGATTTAGGGGACGTGTAGTTTGTATCAGTTTCAGATGCAGAGTTGAACTAGATATGGTCCGTATGTGTAGGAAACACCGTTCTTTTGTTCTGAGCACACTCACGTTTCCTGCTCTATTAGAGACACCAGAAAGTAAGAGCGTGCTTCTTTCTCTAAAGCAAAGTGTGTGTCATGGAGGAGAACTGTGCTGTGTGTTTCCCTTCAGAAATGAGCTTAAATACCAGGCTCTGTGTCCTCCTACATGCAAGACTTCTTTTTAGGTAAACTCAGTCACTTTTCAGGGCAAAGGAAGCTACATCGTTCTTCAAGCTCAAACGATTCTCGCTCTTAAATGAAAAACATTGGGTGACTGAGGAACTCTGGGTTTTATCAGTTTCAGAAGCAGAGTTGAACTAGCAATGGTCCGTATGTGTAGGAAACACCGTTCTTTTGTTCTGAGCACACTCATGTTTCCTGCTGTATTAGAGAATCTAGAAAGCAAGAGCGTGCTTCTTGTTCTAAAGCAGAGTGTGTTTCATGGATGAGAACCGAGCTCTTTGTTTCCCCTCAGAAATGGAGGTAAATGCCAGGCTCTGTGTCTTCCTACTAGCAAGAATTCATTTCAGGTAAACTCAGTCACTTTTCAGCTCAAAGGAATCTACATCATTCACGAAGCTCACTCGTTTCTCGCTCTTAACTGAAAAGCATTGGATGTTAGAGGACCTTGGGTTTGTATCAGATTCAGAAGCAGAGTGGAACTTGCAATGGTCCGTATGTGCATCAAACACCGTTCTTTTGTTCTGAGCACACTCACGTTTCCTGCTATATTAGAGGCTCTAGAAAGTAAGAGCGTGCTTCTTGCTCTAAAGCAGATTGGGCTTCATCGATGAGAACTGTTCTGTGTGTTTCCTTCAGAAATGGAGTTAAATCCGAGGCTCTGTGTCTTTCTACATACAAGACTTCTTTTCAGGTAAACTCAGTCACTTTTAAGCTCTAACGAAGCTACAGCTTTCACGAAGCTCAAACGTTTCTCGCTCTTAACTGAAAAGCATTGGATGTTAGGGGACGTGTGGTTTGTATCTTTTTCAGATGCAGAGTTGAACTAGCAATTGTCCGTATGTGTAGACAACACCGTTCTTTTGTTCTGAGCACACTCACGTTTCCTGCTCTATTAGAGACTCCAGAAAGTAAGAGCGTGCTTCTTGCTCTAAAGCAAAGTGTGTTTCATGGAGGAGAACTGTGCTGTGTGTTTCCCTTCAGAAATGAGCTTAAATACCAGGCTCTGTGTCCTCCTACATGCAAGACTTCTTTTCAGGTAACCTCAGTCACTTTTCAGTTCAAAGAAATCTACATCGTTCACGAAGCTCACACCTTTCTCGCTCTTAACTGAAAAGCGTTGGATGTTAGGGGACCTGTGGTTTGTATCAGTATCAGATGCAGAGTTGAACTATCAATGGTCCGTATGTGTAGGAAACACCGTTATTTGGTTCTAAGCACACTCGCTTTTTCTGCTCTATTAGAGACTCCAGAAAGTAAGAGCGTGCTTCGTGCTCTAAAGTAGAGTGTGTTCCATGGATTAGAACTGTGCTGTGTGTTTCCCTTCAGAAATGGAGTAAACGCAAGACTCTGTGTCTTCCTACAACCAAGACTTCGTTTAAGGTAAACGCAGTCACTTTTCAGCTCAAACAAAGCTACATCGTTCACGAAGGTCACAGGTTTCTCGCTCTTAACTGAAAAGCATTGGTAGTTAGAGGCCCTCGGGGTTGTATCAGTATAAGAGGCAGAGTGGAACTAGCAATGGTCCGTATGTGTAGGAAACACCGTTCTTTTGTTCTGAGCACACTCACGTTTCCTGCTGTATTAGAGAATCTAGAAAGCAAGAGCGTGCTTCTTGCTCTAAAGCAGAGTGTGTTTCATGGATGAGAACCGAGCTCTTTGTTTCCCTTCAGAAATGGAGGTAAATGCCGGTCTCTGTGTCTTCCTACTAGCAAGACTTCCTTTCAGGTAACCTCAGTCACTTTTCAGCTCAAAGGAATCTACATCATTCACGAAGCTCACTCGTTTCTCGCTCTTAACTGAAAAGCATTGGATGTTTGAGGACGTGTGGTTTGTATCAGTTTGAGAAGCAGAGATGAACTAGATATGGTCCATATGTTTAGGAAACACCGTTCTTTTTTTCTGAGCACTCTCACGTTTCCTGCTGTATTAGAGAATCTAGAAAGCAAGAGCGTGCTTCTTGCTCTAAAGCAGAGTGTGTTTCATGGATGAGAACTGCGCTGTGTGTTTCCCTTCAAAATGTAGTTAAATCCCAGGTTCTGTCTCTTCCTACAAGGAAGACTGTGTTTCAGGTAAACACAGTCACTTTTCAGCTCAAATGAAGCTACATGATTCATGAACCTCACACGTTTCTAGCTCTTAACTGAAAGCATTCGATGATAGCAGAACTTTGGTTTGTATCAGATTCAGAAGAAGAGTTTAACTACTAATGGTCTGTATGTGTAGGAAACACCGTTCCTTTGTTTTGAGCACACTCACGTTTCCTGCTATATTAGAGACTCTAGAAAGTAAGAGCATGCTTCTTGCTCTAAAGCAGAGTGTGCTTCTTCGATGAGAACTGTGCTGTGTGTTTCCTTCAGAAATGGAGTTAAATCCCAGATTCTGTGTCTTCCTACAGGCAAGATTTCTATTCAGGTAAGCTCAGTCACTTTTCAGCTCAAACGAAGCTACATCGTTCTCCAAGCTCAAACGATTTTCGCTCTTAACTAGAAAGCATTGGATGACAGAGGAACTCTGGGTTTTATCAGTTTCAGAAGCAGAGTTGAACTAGATATGGTCCGTAAATGTAGGAAACACTGTTCTTTGTTCTGAGCACACTCACGTTTTCTGATCTATTAGAGACTCTAGAAAGTAAGAGCGTGCTTCTTGCTCTAAAGCAGAGTGTGTTTCATGGAGGAGAACTGTGCTGTGTGTTTCCCTTCAGAAATGAGCTTAAATACCAGGCTCTGTGTCCTCCTACATGCAAGACTTCTTTTAAGGTAAACTCAGTCACTTTTCAGCTCAAAGGAATCTACATCGTTCAGGAAGCTCACAAGTTACTCGCTCTTAACTGAAAAGCATTGGATGTTAGGGACCTGTGGTTTGTAAAAGGTTCAGATGCAGACTTGAACTAGCAATGGTCCATATATGTAGGAAACACTGTTCTTTTTTTCTGAGCACACTCGCGTTTTCTGCTCTATTAGAGACTCTAGAAAGTAAGAGCGTGCTTCGTGCTCTAAAGCAGAGTGCGTTTCATGGATGAGAACTGTCCTGTGTGTTTCCTTCAGAAATCGAGTTAAATCCCATGCTCTGTGTCTTCCTACAGGCAAGACTTCTTTTCAGGTAAACTCAGTCACCTCTCACCTCAAACGAATCTACATCGTTCACGAAGCTCACACGTTTCTCGCTCTTAAATGAAAAGCATTGGATGTTTGAGGACCTGTGGTTTGTATCAGTTTGAGTAGCCGAGTTGAAATAGATATGGTCTGTATGTTTAGGAAACACTCTTCTTTTGTTCTGAGTTCACTCTCATTTCTTGCTGTATTAGGGAATCTAGAAAGCAAGAGCATGATTCTTGCTCTAATTCAGAGTGTGTTCTATGGAATAGAACTGTGTTGTGTGTTTCCCTTCACAAATGGACTTAATGCCAGGTTCTGTCACTTCCTACAAGGAAGACTGTGTTTCAGGTAAACACAGTCACTTTTCAGCTCAAATGAAGCTACATGATTCACTAACCTCACACATTTCTAGCTCTTAACTGAAAATCATTCGATGATAGAGGAACTTTGGTTTGTATCAGATTCAGAAGAAGAGATTAACTAGCAATGGTCTGTATGTGTAGGAAAGACTGTTCCTTTGTTTCGACCACACTCACGTTTCCTGTTATATTAGAGACTCAAGAAAGTAAGAGCGTGCTTCTTGCTCTAAAGCAGAATGTGCTTCATCGATGAGAACTGTGCTGTGTGTTTCCTTCAGAAATGGAGTTAAATCCCAGATTCTGTGTCTTCCTACAGGCAAGAGTTCTATTCAGGTAAGCTCAGTCACTTTTCAGCTCAAACGAAGCTACATCGTTCTCCAAGCTCAAACGATTCTCGCTCTTAACTAGAAAGCATTGGATGACAGAGGAACTCTGGGTTTTATCAGTTTCAGAAGCAGAGTTGAACTAGATATGGTCCGTAAATGTAGGAAACACTGTTCTTTGTTCTGAGCACACTCACGTTTTCTGATCTATTAGAGACTCTAGAAAGTAAGAGCGTGCTTCTTGCTCTAAAGCAGAGTTTGTTTCATGGAGGAGAACTGAGCTCTGTGTTTCCCTTCAGAAATGGAGGTTAATCTCAGGCTCTGTGTCTTCCTACAAACAAGATTCAGTTTCAGGTAAATGCAGTCACTTTTCAGCTCAAACAAAGCTACATCTTTCACAAAGATCACATGTTTCTCGCTCTTAACTGAAAAACATTGGTAGTTAGAGGAACTCGGGTTTTTATCTGTATCAGAAGCAGAGTGGAACTAGCAATGGTCCTTATGTGTAGGAAACTCCGATCTCTTGTTCTGAGCACACTCACGTTTCCTGCTGTATTAGGGACTCTAGAATGCAAGAGCGTGCTTCTTGCTCTTAAGCAGAGTGTTTTTCATGGAGGAGAACTGTGCTGTGTGTTCCCCTTACGAAATGGAGTTAAATCCCAGTCTCTGTGTCTTCCTACAGGCAAGACTTCTTTTCAGGTAAACTCAGTCACTTTTCATCTCAAAGGAATCTACATCATTCAAGAAGCTCACACGTTTCTTGCTCTTAAATGAAAAGCATTGGATGTTTGAGGACCTGTGGTTTGTATCAGTTTGAGAAGCAGAGTTGAACTAGATATGGTCTGTATGTTTAGGAAACACTGTTCTTTTGTTCTGAGTTCACTCTCATTTCTTGCTGTATTAGGGAATCTAGAAAGCAAGAGCATGATTCTTGCTCTAATTCAGAGTGTGTTCTATGGATTAGAACTGTGTTGTGTGTTTCCCTTCACAAATGGAGTTAAATGCCAGGTTCTGTTTCTTCCTACAAGCAAGACTGCGTTTAAGGTAAACACAGTCACTTTTCATCTCAAAAGGAAGTTACACAGTTAATGAAGCTCACACGTTTCTCACTCTTAACTGAAAAGCATTGGATGTTAGAGGACCTGTGTTTCGTATCAGTTTCAGTTGCAGAGTTGAACTAGCAATGGTCCGTATGTGTAGGAACCACAGTTCTTTTGTTCTGAGCACACTCACGTTTCCTGCTGTATTAGAGAATCTAGAAAGCAAGAGCGTGCTTCTTGCTCTAAAGCAGAGTGTGTTTCATGGGTGAGAACTGAGCTCTATGTTTCCCTTCAGAAATGGAGGTAAATCTCAGGCTCTGTGTCTTCCTACCCGCAAGACTTAGATTCAGGTAAACGTAGTCACTTTTCAGCTCAAACAATGCTACATCATTCTTGAAGCTCAAACAATTCTCACTCTTAACTGAAAAGCAATGGATGACAGAGGACCTGTTGTTTGTATCAGTTTCAGAAGCAGAGTTGAACAACTAATGGTCCATATGTGTAGGAAACACCGTTCTTTTGTTCTGAGCACACTCACGTTTCCTGCTGTATTAGAGACTCTAGAAAGAAACAGCGTGCTTCTTGCTCTAAAGCAGAGTTTGCTTCATGGATGAGAACTGAGCTCTTTGTTTCCCTTCAGAAATGGAGGTAAATGCCATGCTCTGTGTCTTCCTACAAGCAAGACTTCCTTTCAGGTAAACTCAGTCACTTTTCAGCTCAAACGAAGCTACGTTGTTCACGAAGCTCACACGTTTCTCGACCTTAACTGCAAAGCATTGGATTTTAGAGGACCTGTGGTTTGTATCAGTTTCAGAAGCAGAGTTGAACTAGCAATGGTCCTTATGTGTAGGAAACACTGTTCTTTTGTTCTGAGTTCACTCTCATTTCTTGCTGTATTAGGGAATCTAGAAAGCAAGAGCATGATTCTTGCTCTAAATCAGTGTGTGTTCCACGGATTAGAACTGTGTTGTGTGTTTCCCTTCAAAAATGGAGTTCAATCCAAGGCTCTGTGTCTTCCTACAACCAAGGTATCGTTTCAGGTAAACACAGTCACTTTTCAGATCAAACAAAGCTACATCGTGCACGAGGTCACATGTTTCTCGCTCTTTTCTGAAAAGCAATGGATGTTTGAGTACCTGTGGTTTGTATCAGTTTGAGAAGCAGAGTTGAACTAGATATGGTCCGTATGTTTAGGAAACACTGTTCTTTTGTTCTTAGTTCACTCTCATTTCTTGCTGTATTAGGGAATCTAGAAAGCAAGAGCATGATTCTTGCTCTAATTCAGAGTGTGTTCTATGGATTAGAACTGTGTTGTGTGTTTCCCTTCACAAACGTAGTTAAATCCCAGGTTCTGTGTCTTCCTACAAGGAAGACTGCGTTTCAGGTAAACACAGTCACTTTTCATCTCAAACGAAGCTACATAGTTCACGAAGCTCACACGTTATTCGCTCTTAATTGAAAAGCATTGGATTTTAGAGGACCTGTGGTTTGTATCAGTTTCAGAAGCAGAGTTGAACTAGATATGCTCCGTATGTGTAGGAAACACCGTTCTTTTGTTGTGAGCACACTCGCGTTTTCTGCTCTATTAGAGACTCTAGAAAGTAAGAGCGTGCTTCGTGCTCTAAAGCAGAGTGTGTTTCATGGATGAGAACTGTGCTTTGTGTTTCCTTCAGAAATGGAGTTAAATCCCAGGCTCTGTGTCTTCCTACAGGCAAGACTTCTTTTCAGGTAAACTCAGTCACTTTTCAGCTCAAACGAAGCTACATCGTTCACGAAGCCCAAACTTTTCTAGCTCTTAATTGAAAAACATTGGATGTTAAAGGACCTGTGTTTTGTATCAGTTTCAGATGCAGAGTTGAACTAGCAATGGTCTGTATGTGTAGGTAACACCGTTCTTTTTTTCTGAGCACTCTCACGTTTCCTGCTGTATTAGAGAATCTAGAAAGCAAGAGCGTGCTTCTTTCTCTAAAGCAGAGTGTGTTTCATGGAGGAGAACTGAGCTCTGTGTTTCCCTTCAGAATTGGAGGTAAATCCCAGGCTCTGTGTCTTCCTACATACAAGATTTAGTTTCAGGTAAACACAGTTACTTTTCAGCTCGAACAAAGCTACATAGTTCACACAGGTCACAAGTTTCTCGCTCTTAACTGAAAAGCATTGGTAGTTAGAGGAACTCGGGTTTGTATCTGTATAAGAGGCAGAGTGGAACTAGCAATGGTCCATATGTGTAGGAAACACCGTTCTTATGTTCTGAGCACACTCAAGTTTCCCTGCTATATTAGAGACTCTAGAAAGTAAGAGCGTGCTTCTTGCTCTAAAGCAGAGTGTGTTTCATGGAGGAGAAGTGAGCTGTGTGTTTCCCTTCAGAAATGGAGGTAAATCTCAGGCTCTGTGTCTTCCTACAAACAAGATTTAGTTTCAGTTAAACGCAGTCACTTTTCAGCTCAAACAAAGCTACATCGTTCATGAAGAATACACGTTTCTCGCTCTGAACTGAAAAGCATTGGATGTTAGGGGACCTGTGGTTTGTGTCAGGTTCAGATGCAGACTTGAACTAGCAATGGTCCGTATATGTAGGAAACACCGTTCTTTTGTTCTGAGCACACTCGCGTTTTCTACTCTATTAGAGACTCTAGAAAGTAAGAGCATGCTTCTTGCTCTAAAGCAGAGTGCGTTTCATGGATGAGAACTGTGCTGTGTGTTTCCTTCAGAAATCGAGTTAAATCCCAGGTTCTATGTCTTCCTACAAGGAAGACTAGGTTTCAGGTAAACACAGTCACTTTTCAGCTCAAACGAAGCTACATGATTCACGAAGCTCACACGTTTCTCGACCTTAACTGAAAAGCATTAGATTATAGAGGACCTGTGGTTTGTATCAGTTTGAGAAGCAGAGTTGAATGAGCAATGGTCCTTATGTTTAGGAAACACAGTTCTTTTGTTCTGAGTTCACTCTCATTTCTTGCTGTATTAGGGAATCTAGAAAGCAAGAGCATGATTCGTGCTCTAAATCAGAGTGTGTTCCATGGATTAGAACTGTGCTGTGTGTTTCCTTCACAAATGGAGTTAAATCCCAGGTTATGTCTCTTCCTACAAAGAAGACTGCGTTTCAGTTAAACACAGTCACTTTTCAGCTCAAATGAATCTTCATGATTCACGGAGCTCACATGTTTGTCGCTCTTAACTGAAAAGCATTAGATGATAGATGAACTTTGGTTTGTATCAGTTTCAGAAGCAGAGTTGATCTAGATATTGTCCGTAAAATAGGAAACACTGTTCTTTGTTCTGAGCACACTCATGTTTTCTGCTCTATTAGAGACTCTAGAAAGTAAGAGCGTGCTTCTTGCTCTAAAGCAGAGTGTGTTTCATGGATGAGAACTGTGTTTTGTGTTGCCTTCAGAAATTTAGTTAAATCCCAGGCTCTGTGTCTTCCTACAGGCAAGACTTCTTTTCAGGTAAACTCAGTCACTTTTCAGCTCTAAATAAGTTACATCTTTCACGAAGCTCAAACATTTCTCGCTCTTAACTGAATAGCATTGGATGTTAGGGGACGTGTGGTTTGTATCAGTTTCACATGCAGAGTTGAACTAGCAATGGTCTGTATGTGTAGGAAACACCGTTCTTTTGTTCTGAGCACACTCACGTTTCCTGCTGTATTAGAGACTCCAGAAAGTAAGACCGTGCTTCTTGCTCTAAACCAAAGTGTGTTTCATGTAGGAGAACTGTGCTGTGTGTTTCCCTTCAAAATGGAGTTAAATCCCAAACTCTATGTCTTCCTAAAAGCAAGACTTCTTTTCAGGTAAACTCACTCACTTTTTAGCTCAAAGGAATCTACATCGTTCAAGAAGCTCACACGTTTCTCGCTCTTAACTGAAAAGCATTGGATGATAGGCGACCTGTGGTTTGTATCAGGTTCATATGCAGAGTTGAACTAGCAATGGTCCGTATGTGTAGGAAACACCGTACTTTTGTTCTGAGCACACTCACGTTACCTGCTATATTAGAGACTCTAGAAAGTAAGAGCGTGCTTCTTGCTCTAAAGCAGAGTGTGCTTCATGGATGAGAACTGTGCTGTGTGTTTCCTTCAGAAATGGAGGTAAATCTCAGGCTCTGTGTCTTCCTACAAAAAAGATTTAATTTCAGGTAAACGCAGTCACTTTTCAGCTGAAACGAAGCTACATCGTTCTCCAAGCTCAAACGATTATCGCTCTTAACTGAAAAGCATTGGATGACAGAGGAACTGTGGTTTGAATCAGTTTCAGAAGCAGAGTTGCACTAGCAATGGTCGGTATGTGTAGGAAACACCGTTCTTTTGTTATGAGCACACTCGCATTTTCTGCTTTATTAGAGACTCTAGAAAGTAAGAGCGTGCTTCTTGCTCTAAAGCAAAGTGTGTTTCATGGATGAGAACTGTGATGTGTTTCCCATTAGAAATGAAGTTAAATCACAGGCTCTGTGTCTTCCTACATGGAAGACTGCGTTTCAGGTAAACACAGTCACTTTTCAGCACAAACGAAGCTACATGATTCACGAAGCTCAAGACGTTTCTCGCTCTTAACTGAAAAGCATTAGATGATAGAGTAACTTTGGTTTGTATCAGTTTCAGAAGCAGCGTTGATCTAGATATGGTCTGTAAATGTAGGAAACACTGTTCTTTCTTCTGATCACACAAATGTTTCCTGCTCTATTAGAGACTCTAAAAAGCAAGAGCGTGCTTCGTGCTCTAAAGCAGAGTGTGTTTCATGGATGAGAACTGTGCTGTGTGGTTCGCTTCAAAATGGAGTTAAATCCCAAGCTCTGTGTCTTCCTAAAAGCAAGACTTCTTTTCAGGTAAACTCAGTCACTTTTCAGCTCAAAGGAAGCTACATCGTTCACGACTCTCACACGTTTCTCGCTCTTAACTGAAAAGCATTGGATGTTAGAGGACCTTGGGTTTGTATCAGATTCAGAAGCAGAGTGGAACTTGCAATGTTCCATATGTGCAGCAAACACCGTTCTTTTGTACTGAGCACACTCATGTTTCCTGCTATATTAGAGACTCTAGAAAGTAAGAGCATGCTTCTTTCTCTAAAGCAGAGTGTGCTTCATGGATGAGAACTGTGCTGTGTGTTTCCTTCACAAATGGAGTTAAATCCCAGGCTCTGTGTCTTCCTACAGGCAAGAGTTCTTTTCGGGTAAACTCAGTCACTTTTCAGCTCAAATGAAGCTACATGATTCACGGAGCTCACATGTTTCTCGCTCTTAACTGAAAAGTATTAGATGATAGAGGAACTTTGGTTTGCATCAGTTCAGAAGCAGAGTTGATCTATATATTGTCTGTAAATGTAGGAAACACTGTTCTTTGTTCTGAGCACACTCACGTTTTCTACTCTATTAGAGACTCTAGAAAGTAAGAGAGTGTTTCCTAATCATATGGACCATATGTCGTTCAACACTGCTTATGATATGATACAGACCACAGCTCCTCTTACATAAATTATCTTTAGTTAATAGTGATAATCGCCTTGGGTACTAGAACTATGTAAATTCATTTGAGCTGAAAATTCAATTGGTTTACCAGAAAGGAACTCTTGCTTGTAGGAAGACACAGATCCTGGGTTTTAACTCCATTAGTGAAGGGAAATTCAGACTAGAATTGTCATCCCTGAAAAACACTCTGTTTTCACGCAAGAATCATCCTCTTCTTTCCAGCGTCTACAATACAGCAAGAACCATGTGCATGCCCTGAAAAAAAGAACTGTGTTTCCTACTCATACAGAGCATATGCAGATCAGTTCTGGTTATGAATCTGATACAAACCACAGCAGCTCTTAAATAAATGCTGTTTAGTTAATAGTGATAATCACATTGGGGTTTTGAACAGTGTAAAATCATTTGAACCCAAAATTCACTTGGTATACCAGAAATAACCTCTTCCATGTAGGAAGACACAGATCCTGGATTTTAACACTGATTTCGAAGGTAAATTCAGACCAGTGTTTTCATCCATGAAACACACTCTGTTTTCAAGCAAGAAGCATCCTCCTCTTTCCAGCGTCTCCAATACAGCAAGAACCATGAGCATGCCCAGAAAATAGAACTGTGTTTCCTACTCATACGGACCTTATATAGTTCAACTCTGCTTATGAAACTGATACAAATCACAGCTCCTCTTACATAAATGGGCTTTAGTTAATAGTGAGAATCGCGTTGGGTTCGTGAACTGTGAAAAATCATTTGAGCCCAAAATTTACTGGATTTACCTGAACTATACTCTTGCTTGTAGGAAGACACAGATCTGGGGGTTTAACTCCGTTTCTGAAGGGAAATTCAGACCAGAATTCTCATCCCTGAAACACACTCTGTTTTCACGCAAGAAGCAAGCTCTTCTTTCCAGCAGCTCCAATACATCAAGAACCATGAGGATGCCAAGAAAAAAAGAACTGTCTTTCCTACTCATAAGGACCATATGTAGTTCAACTCTGCTTATGAAACTGATACAAATCACAGCTCCTCTTACATAAATGGGCTTTAGTTAATAGTGAGAATCGCGTTGGGTTCGTGAACTGCGAAAAATCATTTGAGCCCAAAATTCACTGGATTTACCTGAACTGAACACTTGCTTGTAGAAAGACACTGGTCCTGGGGTTTAACTCCGTTTCTGAAGGCAAATTCAGACCAGAATTCTCATCCCTGAAAAACACTCTTTTTAAGGCAAGAATCATCCTCTTCTTTCCAGCGTCTCCAATACAGCAAGAACCATGTGCATTCCCTGAAAAAAAGAACTGTGTTTCTTACTCATACAGAGCCTATGCAGATCAATTCTGGTTATGAAACTGATACAAACCACAGCAGCTCTTAAATAAATGCTCTTGAGTTAATAGTGATAATCGCTTTGGGGTTTTGAACAGTGTAAAATCATTTGAACCCAAAATTCACTTGCTTTACCAGAAATAACCTCTTCCATGTAGGAAGACACAGATCCTGGGGTTTAACTCTGTTTCTGAAGGGAAATTCAGACCAGAGTTCTCATCCCTGAAACTCACTCTGTTTTAACGCAAGAAGCAAGCTCTTCTTTCCAGAGTCTAAAATACAGCAAGAACCATGAGCATGCCCTGAAAAAAAAATAACAGTGTTTCCTACTCATACAGACCATATGTAGATCAACTCTGCTTATGAAACTGATATAGACCACACCTCCTCTTACATAAATGTTCTTTAGTTAATAGTGAGAATAGCGTTGGGTTCCTGAACTGCAAAAATTTATTATGAGCCCAAAATTGACTAGGTTTACCAGAAATGAACTCTTGCCTTTAGGAAGACACAGATCCTGGGGTTTAACTGCGTTTCTGAAGGGAAATTCAGACCAGAGTTCTCATCCCTGAAACACACTCTGTTTTAACCCAACAAGCAAGCTCTTCTTTCCAGAATATAATATACAGCAAGAACCATGAGAATGCCCTGAAACAAAGAACTGTGTTTCCTACTCATACGGACCATATGTAGTTCAACTCTGCTTATGAAACTGATACAAACCACAGCTCCTCTTACAAAAATGCTCTTTAGTTAAAGGTGAGAATCGGTTTGGATTGGTGAACTGTGAAAAATCATTTGTGCCGAAAATTCACTTGGTTTTCCAGAAATGAACTCTTGCTTGTAGGAAGACACAGATCCTGGGGTTTAACTCCAATTCTGAAGGGAAATTCAGACCAGAATTCTCATCCCTAAAAAACACTCTGATTTAAGGCAATAATCATCCTCTTCTTTCCAGCGTCTCCAATACTGCAAGAACCATGTTCATACCCTGAAAAAAAGAAGTGTGATTCCTTCTCATACAAACCATATGTAGATCACTCTGGTTATGAAACTGATACAAACCACAGCACCTCTTAAATAAATGCTGTTTAGTTAATAGTGAGTATCGCATAGGGGTTTTGAACTGTTTAAAATATTTTGAACCCAAAATTCACTTGGTTTACCAGAAAAAAACTCTTCCATGTAGGAAGACACAGAACCTGAATTTTAAGTCTGATTTTGAACGTAAATTCAGACCAGTGTTCTCATCCATGAAACACACTCTGTTTTCACGCAAGAATCATCCTCCTCTTTCCAGCGTCTCCAATATAGTAAGAAACATGAGCATGCCCAGAAAAAAAGAACTGTGTTTACCATTCATACGGAACTTATGTAGTTCAATTCTGCTTATGAAACTGATACAAACCACAGCTCCTCTTACATAAATGCTCTTTAGTTAATAGTGATAATCATGTTGGGTTCGTGAACTGCAAAAAATCATTTGAGCCCAAAACTCACTTTGTTAACCAGAAATGAACTCTTGCTTGTAGGAAGATACAGATCCTGGGTTATAACTCCGTTTCTGAAGGGAAATTCAGACCAGAGTTCTCATCCCTGAAACACACTCTTTTTTAACGCAACAAGCAAGCTCTTCTTTCCAGAGTCTAAAATACAGAAAGAACCATGAGCATGACCTGAGAAAAAGAACTGTGTTTCCTACTCATACGGACCATATGTAGTTCAACTCTGTTTATGAAACTAATACAAACCACAGCTCCTCTTACATAAAGGCTCATTAGTTAATAGTGAGAATCATGTTGGGTTGGTGAACTGTGAAAAATCATTTGAGCCCAAAATTCACTGGATTTACCTGAACTGAACACTTGCTTGTAGAAAGACACTGATCCTGGGGTTTAACTCCGTTTCTGAAGGCAAATTCAGACCAGAATTCTCATCCCTGAAAAACACTCTTTTTAAGGCAAGAGTCATCCTCTTCTTTCCAGCGTCTCCAATACAGCAAGAACCATGTGCATGCCCTGAAAAAAAGAACTGTGTTTCCTACTCATACAGAGCCTATGCAGATCAATTCTGGTTATGAAACTGATACAAACCACAGCAGCTCTTAAATAAATGCTGTTGAGTTAATAGTGATAATCGTTTTGGGGTTTTGAACAGTGTAAAATCATTTGAATCCAAAATACACTTGCTTTACCAGAAATAACCTCTTCCATGCAGGAAGTCACAGATCCTGGATTTTAACTCCGATTTTGAAGGTAAATTCAGACCAGTGTTCTCATCCATGAAACACATTCTGTTTTCACGCAAGAATCATCCTCCTCTTTCCAGCGTCTCCAATACAGCAAGAACCATGAGCATGCCCAGAAAATAGATCTGTGTTTCCTACTCATACGGACCTTATATAGTTCACTCTGCTTATGAAACTGATACAAATCACAGCTCCTCTTACATAAATGGGCTTTAGTTAATAGTGAGAATCGCGTTGGGTTCGTGAACTGCGAAAAATCATTTGAGCCCAAAATTTACTGGATTTACCTCAACTATACTCTTGCTTGTAGGAAGACACAGATCCGGGGGTTTAACTCCGTTTCTGAAGGGAAATTCAGACCAGAATTCTCATCCCTGAAACACACTCTGTTTTCACGCAAGAAGCAAGCTCTTCTTTCCAGCGGCTCCAATACATCAAGAACCATGAGGATGCCAAGAAAAAAAGAACTGTCTTTCCTACTCATAAGGACCATATGTAGTTCAACTCTGCTTATGAAACTGATACAAATCACAGCTCCTCTTACATAAATGGGCTTTAGTTAATAGTGAGAATCGCGTTGGGTTCGTGAACTGCGAAAAATCATTTGAGCCCAAAATTCACTGGATTTACCTGAACTGAACACTTGCTTGTAGAAAGACACTGATCCTGGGGTTTAACTCCGTTTCTGAAGGCAAATTCAGACCAGAATTCTCATCCCTGAAAAACACTCTTTTTAAGGCAAGAATCATCCTCTTCTTTCCAGCATCTCCAATACAGCAAGAACCATGTGCATTCCCTGAAAAAAAGAACTGTGTTTCTTACTCATACAGAGCCTATGCAGATCAATTCTGGTTATGAAACTGATACAAACTACAGCAGCTCTTAAATAAATGCTGTTGAGTTAATAGTGATAATCGCTTTGGGGTTTTGAACAGTGTAAAATCATTTGAACCCAAAATTCACTTGCTTTACCAGAAATAACCTCTTCCATGTAGGAAGACACAGATCCTGGGGTTTAACTCCGTTTCTGAAGGGAAATTCAGACCAGAGTTCTCATCCCTGAAACTCACTCTGTTTTAACGCAAGAAGCAAGCTCTTCTTTCCAGAGTCTAAAATACAGCAAGAACCATGAGCATGCCCTGAAAAAAATAACTGTGTTTCCTACTCATACAGACCATATGTAGATCAACTCTGCTTATGAAACTGATATAGACCACACCTCCTCTTACATAAATGTTCTTTAGTTAATAGTGAGAATAGCGTTGGGTTCCTGAACTGCAAAAATTTATTATGAGCCCAAAATTGACTAGGTTTACCAGAAATGAACTCTTGCCTTTAGGAAGACACAGATCCTGGGGTTTAACTGCGTTTCTGAAGGGAAATTCAGACCAGAGTTCTCATCCCTGAAACACACTCTTTTTTAACGCAACAAGCAAGCTCTTCTTTCCAGAGTCTAAAATACAGAAAGAACCATGAGCATGACCTGAGAAAAAGAACTGTGTTTCCTACTCATACGGACCATATGTAGTTCAACTCTGCTTATGAAACTAATACAAACCACAGCTCCTCTTACATAAAGGCTCGTTAGATAATAGTGAGAATCATGTTGGGTTGGTGAACTGTGAAAAATAATTTGAGCCCAAAATTCACTGGATTTACCTGAACTGAACACTTGCTTGTAGAAAGACACTGATCCTGGGGTTTAGCTCCGTTTCTGAAGGCAAATTCAGACCAGAATTCTCATCCCTGAAAAACACTCTTTTTAAGGCAAGAGTCATCCTCTTCTTTCCAGCGTCTCCAATACAGCAAGAACCATGTGCATGCCCTGAAAAAAAGAACTGTGTTTCCTACTCATACAGAGCCTATGCAGATCAATTCTGGTTATGAAACTGATACAAACCACAGCAGCTCTTAAATAAATGCTGTTGAGTTAATAGTGATAATCGCTTTGGGGTTTTGAACAGTGTAAAATCATTTGAACCCAAAATTCACTTGCTTTACCAGAAATAACCTCTTCCATGTAGGAAGACACAGATCCTGGATTTTAACTCCGATTTTGAAGGTAAATTCAGACCAGTGTTCTCATACATGAAACACATTCTGTTTTCACGCAAGAATCATCCTCCTCTTTCCAGAGTCTCCAATACAGCAAGAACCATGAGCAAGCCCAGAAAAAAGAACTGTGTTTCCTACTCATACGGACCTTATGTGGTTCAACTCTGCTTATGAAACTGATACAAACCACAGATCCTCATACATAAATGCTATTTAGTTAATAGTGAGAATCGTGTTGGGCTCGTGACCTGTAAAAAATCTTTTGAGCACAACATTCACTGGGTTAAACAAAATGAACTCTTGCTTGTTGGAAGATACAGATCTTGGGGTTTAACTCCGTTTCTGAAGGGATATTCAGACCAGAGTTCTCATCCCTGAAAAACACTCTGTTTTAACCCAACAAGCAAGCTCTTCTTTCCAGAGTCTAAAATACAGCAAGAACCATGAGCATGACCTGAGAAAAAGAACTGTGTTTCCTACTAATACGGACCATATGTAGTTCAACTCTGCATATGAAACTGATACAAACCACAGCTCCTCTTACATAAATGCTCGTTAGTTAATAGTTAGAATCGGTTTCATTTGGTGAAGTGAGAAAAATCCTTTGAGACCAAAATTCACTGGATTTACCTGAACTGAACTCTTGCTTGTAGGAAGACACAGATGCTGGGGTTTAACTCTGATTCTGAAGGGAAATTCAGACCAGAGTTCTCATCCCTGAAACACATTCTGTTTTAACGCATCATGCAAGCTCTTCTTTCTAGCGGCTCCAATATATCAAGAACCATGAGCATGCCCAGAAAAAAAGAACTGTGTTTCCTACTCATACAGACCATATGTAGATCACTATGGTTATGAAACTGATACAAACCACAGCACCTCTTTAATAAATGCTGTTTAGTTAATTGTGAGAATCGCATTGGGTTTTTGAACTGTGTAAAATCATTTGAGCCCAATATTCGCTTGGTTTACCAGAAATAATCTCTTCCATGTAGGAAGACACAGATCATGGGGTTTAACTCCATTTCTGATGGGAAATTCAGACCAGAGTTCTCATCCCTGAAAAACACTCTGTTTTAAGGCAAGAATCTTCCTCTTCTTTCCAGCTTCTCCAAAACAGTAAGAACCTTGAGCATGCCCAGAAAAAAGAATGGTGTTTCCTACTCATACAGACCATATGTAGATCACTCTGGTTATGAAACTGAATCAAACCACAGCACTTCTTAAATAAATGCTGTTTAGTTAATAGTGAGAATCGCATTGGGGTTTCAAACTATGTAAAATCATTAGACCCCGAAAATCACTAGGTTTACCAGAAATAAACTCTTCCATGTAGGAAGACACAGATCCTGGATTTTAACTCCGATTTTGAAGGTAAATTCAGACAAGTGTTCTTATCCATGAAACACACTCTGTTTTAATGAAACAAACAACCTCTTCTTTCCACAGTCTAAAATACAGCAAGAACCATGAGCATGCCCTGAGAAAAAGAATTGTGTTTCCTCCTCATACGGACCATATGTAGTTCAACTCTGCTTATGAAACTGATACAAACCGCAGCTCTGCTTTCATAAATGCTCTTTATTTAATAGTGAGAATCGCGTTGGGTTCGTGAACTGTGAAAAATCATTTGAGCCCAAAATTCACTGGGTTTACCTCAAATGAACTCCTGCTTTTAGGAAGACACGGATCCTTGGGTTTAACTCCGTTTCTGAAGGCAAATTCAGACCAGAGTTCTCATCCCTGAAAAACACTCTGTTTTCAAGCAAGAATCAAACTCTTCTTTCCAGTGGCACCAATACATCAAAACCATGAGCACGCCCAGAAAAAAAGAACTGTGTTTCCTACTCATACAGACCCTATGTAGTTCAACTCTGCTTATGAAACTGATACAAACCACACCTCGTCTTAAATAAATGCTGTTTAGCTAATAGTGAGAATCGCATTGCATTTATGAACTCTGTAAAATCATTTGACCCCAAAATTCACTTGGTTTAGGAGAAATAACTCTTCCATGTAGCAAGACACAGATCCTTGGGTTTATCTCCATTTCTGATGGGAAATTCAGACCAGAGTTCTCATCCCTGAAAAACACTCTCTTTTAAGGCCAGAATCATCCTCTTCTTTCCAGCTTCTCCAATACATCAAGAACCATGGGCATGCCCAGAGAAAAAGAACTGTGTTTCCTACTCATACGGACCATATGTAGTTCAACTCTGCTCATGAAACTAATACAAACCACAGCTCCTATTACATAAAGGCTCTTTAGTTAATAGTGTGAATCATGTTGGGTTGGTGAACTGCAAAAAATCATTTGAGCCCATAATTCACTGGGTTTAACAGAAATGAACTCTTGCTTGTAGGAAGACAAAGATCCTGGGGTTTGACTTCGTTTCTGAAAGACAATTCAGACCAGTGTTCTCATCCCTGAAAAACACTCTGTTTTCCGTCAAGAAGCAAGGTCTTCTTTCCAGCAGCTCCAATACATCAAGAACCATGAGCAGGCCCAGAAAAAAAGAACTGTGTTACCTACTCATACGGACCATATGTAGTTCAACTCTGCTTATGAAACTGATACAAACCACAGACCCTCTTACATAAATGCTCTTTCTTTAATAGTGAGAATCAGTTTCGTTTGGAGAACTGAATAAAATCATTTGACCCCTAAATTCACTTGGTTTACCAGAAATGAACTCTTGCTTGTAGGAAGACACAGATCCTGGGTTTAACTCCGTTTCAGAAGGGAAATTCACACCAGAGTTCTCATCCCTGAAACACACTCTGCTTTAACGCAAGAAGCAAGCATTCTTTCTAGAGTCTAAAATACAGCAAGAACCATGAGCATGCCCTGAAAAAAAGAACTGTGTTTCCTACTCAAACGGATCATATGTAGTTCAACTCTGCTTATGAAACTAATACAAACCACAGCTCCTCTTACATAAAGGCTCTTTAGTTAATAATGAGAATCATATTGGGTTGGTGAACTGCAAAAAAACATTTGAGCCCCAAATTCACTGAGTTTACCAGAAATGAACTCTTGCTTGTAGGAAGACACAGATCCTGGGGTTCAACTCCGTTTCTGAAAGCAAATTCAGACCAGAGTTCACATCCATGAAAAACACTCTGTTTTCCCGCAAGAAGCAAACTCTTCTTTCCAGCAGATCCAATACATCAAGAACCATGAGCACGCACAGAAAAAAAGAACTTTGTTTCCTACTCATACGGACCATATGTAATTCAACTCTGCTTATGAAACTGATACAAAACACACTCCCTCTTACATAAAAGCTCTTTAGTTAATAGTGAGAATCGGTTTCAGTTGGTGAACTGAGAAAAATCATTTGAGCTCAAAATTCACTTGGTTTACCAGAAATGAACTCTTGCTTGTAGGAAGACACAGATCCTGGGGTTTAACTCCGTTTCTAGAGGGAAATTCAGACCAGAGTTCTCATCCCTGAAACATACTCTGCTTTATCGCAAGAAGCAATCATTCTTTCCAGAGTCTAAAACACAGCAAGAACCATGAACATGCCCTGAAAAAAAGAACTGTGTTTCCTACTCGTGCGGACAATATGTAGTTCAACTCTGCATATGAATCTTATACAAACCACAGCTCCTCTTTCATAAATGCTCTTTAGTTAACAGTGAGAATCGTGTTGGGTTTGTGAACTGCGAAAAATCATTTCAGCCCAAAGTTCACTGGGTTTACGAGAAATGAACTCTTGCTTGTAGGAAGACACAGATCCTTGGGTTTATCTCCATTTCTGAAGGGAAATTCAGACCAGAGTTCTCATCCCTTAAAAACACTCTGTTTTAAGGCAAGAATCATCCTATTCTTTAGAGCTTCTCAAATACAGTAAGAACCATGAGCATGCCCAGAAAAAAAAACTGTGTTTTCTACTCATACAGACCATATGTAGTTCAACTCTGCTTATGAAACTGATACAAACCACAGCACCTCTCACATAAATGCTCTTTAGTTAATAGTAAGAATCGCGTTTGGTTCGTGGACTGCGAAAAATCATTTGAGCCCAAAATTCACTGGGTGTACCTGAAATTAACTCCTGCTTGTAGGAAGACACAGATCCTGGGGTTTAACTACATTTCTGAAGGCAAAATCAGACCAGAATTCTCATCCCTGAAAAACACTCTGTTTTAAGGCAAGAATCATCCTCTTCTTTCCAGCGTCACCAATACAGCAAGAACCATGTGCATGCCCTGGAAAAAAGAACTGTGTTTCCTACTCATACAGACTATATGTAGATCAACTCTGGTTATGAAACTGATTCAAACCGCAGCACCTCTTAAATAAATGCTCTTTAGTTAATAGTGAGAAACGCCTTGGGGTTTCAAACTCTGTAAAATCATTTGAGCCCAAAATTCACTTGGTTTACCAGAAATAAACTCTTCCATGTAGGAAGACATAGATCCTGGATTTTTACTCCAATTTTGAAAGTAAATTCAGACCAGTGTTCTCATCCATGAAACACACTCTGTTTTAATGCAACAAACAAGCTCTTCTTTCCAGAGTCTAAAATACATCAAGAACCATGAGCATGCCCTGAGAAAATGAACTGAGTTTCCTACTCATACAGACCATATGTAGTTCAACTCTGCTTATGAAACTAATACAAACCACAGCTCCTATTACATAAAGGCTCTTTAGTTAATAGTGAGAATCATGTTGGGTTGGAAAACTGCAAAAAATCATTTGAGCCCAAAATTCACTGGGTTTACCAGAAATGAACTCTTGCTTGTAGGAAGACAAAGATCCTGGGGTTTGACTTCGATTCTGATGGCCATTTCGGACCAGAGTTCTCATCCCTGAAAAACACTCTGTTTTCCGTCAAGAAGCAAGGTCTTCTTTCCAGCGGCTCCAATACATCAAGAACTATGAGCAGGTCTAGAAAAAAAGAACTGTGTTTCCTACTCATACGGAACATATGTAGTTCAACTCTGCTAATGAAACTGATACAAACCACAGACCCTCTTACATAAATGCTCTTTCGTTAATATTGAGAATCGGTTTCGTTTGGTGAACTGAGAAAAATCATTTGAGCCCAAAATTCACTTTGTTTACCAGAAATGAACTCTTTCTTGTAGGAAGACACAGATCCTGGGGTTTAACTCCATTTCAGAAGGGGAATTCAGACCAGAGTTCTCATCCCTGCAACACACTCTGCTTTAACGCAAGAAGCAAGCATTCTTTCTAGAGTCTAAAATACAACAAGAACCATGAGCATGCCCTGAAAAAAAGAACTGTGTTTCCTACTCATATGGACCATATGTAGTTCAACTCTGCTTATGAAACTGATAGAAACCACAGCTCCGCTTACATAAATGCTCTTTTTTTAATAGTGAGAATTGCGATGGGTTCGTGAACTGCGAAAAATCATTTAAGCCCAAAATTCACTGTGTTAATCAGAAATGACTCTTCCTTGTAGAAAGACACAGATGCTGGGGTTTAATTCCATTTCTGAAGGGAAATTCAGACCAGAGTTCTCATCCCTGAAACACGCTCTGGTTTAACTCAAGAAGGAAGCTCTTCTTTCCAGAGTCTAATATACAGCAAGATTCATGAGAATGCCCTGAAAAAAAGAACTGTGTTTCCTACTCAGCGGACAATATGTAGTTCAACTCTGCTTATGAAACTGATACAAACCACAGCTCATCTTACATAAATGCTCTTTAGTTTATAGTGATAATCTTGTTGGGTTCATGAACTGCGAAAAATCATTTGAGCCCAAAATTACTGGGTTTACCTGGAGTGAACTCCTGCTTGTGTGAAGACACAGTCCTGGGGTTTAACTCCGTTTCTGAAGGCAAATTCAGAACCAAATTCTCATCCCTCAAACACACTCTGTTTTAAGGCAAGAATCATCCTCATCTTTAAAGCGTGTCCAATACAGTATGAACCATGAGCATTCCCAGAAAAAAAGAACTGTTTCCTATGCATTCGGACTATATGTAGTTCAACTCTGCTTATGATATGATACAGACCACAGCGCCTCTTACATAAATTCTCTTTAGTTAATAGTGATAATCGCCATGGGTACTAGAACTATGTAAAGTCATTTGAGCTGAATATTCACGTGGTTTACCAGAAATGAACTCTTGCTTATAGGAAGACACAGATCCTGGGGTTTAACTCCATTTCTAAATGGAAATTCGGACCAGAGTTCTCATCCCTGAAACACACTCTGTTTTCACGCAAGAAGCAAGCTCTTCTTTCCATTGGCTCCAATACATCAAGAACCATGAGCATGCCCAGAAAAAAAGAACCGTGTTTCCTACTCATACGGACCATATGTTGTTCAACTCTGCTTATGAATCTGATACAAACCACAGACCCTCTTACATAAATGCTCTTTAGTTAATAGTGAGAATCGCATTGGGTTTTTGAACTGGGTAAAATCATTTGAGCCCAAAATTCTCTTCGTTTACCAGATATAAACTCTTCCTTGTAGGAAAACAGAGATCCTGGGGTTTAACTCCATTTCTGAAGGGAAGTTCAGACCAGAGTTCTCATCCCTGAAACACACTCTGCTTTAACACAAGAAGGAAGCTCTTCTTTCCAGAGTCTAATATACAGCAAGATTCATGAGAATGCCCTGAAAAAAAGAACTGTGTTTCCTACTCATGCAGAGCATATGTAGTTCAACTCTGCTTATGAAAGTGATACAAACCACAGCTCCTCTTACATAAATGCTCTTTAGTTAATAGTGAGAATCATGTTGGGTTGGTGAACTGTGAAAAATCATTTGAGCCCAAAATTCTCTGGGTTTACCAGAAATGAACTCTTGCTTGTAGGAAGACAAAGATCCGGGGTTTAACTCCATTTCTGAAGGCAATTTCAGACCAGAGTTCTCATCCCTGAAAAACAATCTGTTTTTACGCAAGAATCAAGCTCTTCTTTCCAGCGGCTCCAATACATCAAGAACCATGAGCACGCCTAGAAAAAAAGAACTGTATTTCCTACTCATATGGACCATATGTAGTTCAACTCTGCTTATGAAACTGATACAAACCACAGCTCCTCTTACATAAATGATCTTTAGTTAATATTGAGAATCAGTTTGGGTTGGTGAACTGCCAAAAATCTTTGGAGCTCAAAATTCACTTGGTTTACCAGAAATAAACTCTTGCTTGTAAGAAGACAGAGATCCTTGGGTTTAACTCTGTTTCTGAAGGGAAACTCAGACCAGAGTTCACATCCCTGAAACACACTCTGCTTTAACGCAAGAAGCAAGCTCTTCTTTCCAGAGTCTAAAATACAGCATAACCATGAGCATGCCCTGAAAAAAAGAACTGTGTTTCCTACTCATAAGGTCCATATGTAGTTCAACTCTGCTTATGAAACTGATACAAAGCACTTCTCCCTTACATAAATCAACTTTGGTTAATAGTGAGAATAGCGTAGGTTTCGTGAACTGTGAAAAATCTTTTGAGCCCAAAAATCACTGGGTTTACCAGAAATAATCTCTTGCTTGTAGGAAGACACAGACCCTGGGGTTTAACTCTGTTTCTGCAAGGAAATTCAGACAAGAGTTCTCATCCCTGAAACACACTTTGCTTAAACGAAGAAGCAAGCTCTTCTTTCCAGAGTCTAAAATACAGCAAGAACAATGAGCATGCCCTGAAAAAAAGAACTGTGTTTCCTACTTATACGGACCATATGTTGTTCAATTCTGCTTATGAAACTGATACAAACCACAGCTCCTCTTACATAAATGCTCTTTAGTTAATAGTGAGAATCGGTTTCAGTTGGTGAACTGAGAAAAATCATTTGAGCCCAAAATTCACTTGGTTTACCAGAAATGAACTCTTGCTTGTAGGAAGACACAGATCCTGGGGTTTAACTATGTTTCTGAAGTGAAATTCAGACCAGAGTTTTCATCCCTGAGAAACACTCTGTTTTAAGGCAAGAATCATCCTCTTCTTTCCAGTGTCTCCTAATAGTAAGAAACATGAGTATGCCCTGGAAAAAACAACTGTGTTTCCCACTCATACAGAAAATATGTAGTTCAACTCTGCATATGAAACTGATACAGACCACACCTCCTCTTACATAATTGCTCTTTATTTAATAGTGAGAATAGCGTTGGGTTCCTGAACTTCATAAAATCATTTGAGCCCAAAATTCAGAGGGTTAAACAGAAATGAACTCTTACTTGCAGGAAGACACAGATACTGGGGTTTAACTCCGTTTCTGAAGGGAGATTCAGACAGAGTTCTCATCCCAAACACACTCTGTTATAACGCAAGAAGCAAGCTCTTCTTTCCAGAGTCTAAAATACAGCAAGAACCATGAGCATGCCCTGAAAAAAGGAACTGTGTTTCCTACTCATAAGGTCCATATGTAGTTCAACTCTGCTTATGAAACTGATACAAAGCACTGCTCCCTTACATAAATCCTCTTTGGTTAATAGTGAGAATAGCGTAGGGTTCGTGAACTGCGAAAAATCATTTGAGCCCAAAATTCACTGGGTTTAACAGAAATAAACTCTTGCTTGTAGGAAGACACAGACCCTGGGGTTTAACTCTGTTTCTGCAAGGTAATTCAGACAAGAGTTCTCATCCCTGAAAAACACTTTGTTTAAACGAAGAAGCAAGCTCTTCTTTCCAGATTCTAAAATACAGCAAGAACCATGAGCATGCCCTGAAAAAAAGAACTGGGTTTCCTACTTATACGGTCAATATGTAGATCAACTCTGCTTATGAAACTGACACAGACCACACCTCCTCTTACATAAATCCTCTTTGGTTAATAGTGAGAATAGCGTAGGGTTCGTGAACTGTGAAAAATCATTTGAGCTTAAAATTCACTGGGTTTACCAGAAATGAATTCTTGCTTGTAGGAAGACACAGATCCTGGGGTTTAACTCCATTTCGGCAGGGAAATTCAGACCAGAGTTCTCAAATCTGAAACACACTTTGTTTAAAAGAAGAAGCATGCTCTTCTTTCCAGATTCTAAAATACAACAAGAACCATGAGCATGGCCTGAAAAAAAGAACTGTGCTTCCTATTCATACGGACCTTATGTAGTTCAACTCTGCTTATGAAACTGATACAAAAAACACTTCCTCTTACATAAATGCTCTTTAGTTAATAGTGAGAATAGCGTTGGGTTCCTGAACTCCAAAAAATCATTTGTGCCCAAAATTCACTGGGTTTACCAGAACTGAACTATTGCTTGTAGGAAGACACAGATCCTGGGGTTTAATGCCTTTGCTGCAGGGAAATTCAGACCAGAGTTCTCATCCCTAAAACACACTCTGTTTAAACGAAGAAGCTAGCTCTTCTTCCAGAGTCTAAAATACAGCAAGAACCATGAGCATTGCCTGAAAAAAAGAACTGTGTTTCCTATTCATACAGACCATATGTAGTTCAACTCTGCTTAGGAAACTCACACAGCCCACAGCTCCTCTTACATAAATGCTCTTTAGTTAATATTGAGAATAGCGTTGGGTTCCTAAACTGCAAAAAATCATTTGAGCACAAAAATCACTGGGTTTACCAGAAACAAAATCTAGCTTGTAGGAAAAAACTGATCCTGGGGTTTAACTCCGTTTCTGAAGACAAATTCAGACCAGAGTTCTCATCCCTGAAAAACACTCTGTTGTAAGGCAAGAATCATCCACTTCTTTCCAGTGTCTCCAATATATTAAGAAAATTGAGCGTGCCCAGAAAAAAAGAACTGTGTTTCCGACTCATACAGACCATATGTAGTTCAACTCTGCTTATGAAACTGATACAAACCACAGCTCATCTTACATAAATCCTCTTTAGTTAATAGTGAGAATCATGTTGGGTTCATGAACTGCGAAAAATTATTTGAGCCCCAAAAACACTGGGTTTACCAGAAACAAAATCTTGCTTGTATGAAGAAACTGATCCTGGGGTTTAACTCCATTTCTGAAGACAAATTCAGACCAGAGTTCTCATCCCTGAAAAACACTCTGCTGTAAGGCAAGAATCATCCTCTTCTTTCCCGTGTCTCCAATATATTAAGAAAATTGAGCGTGCCCAGAAAAATGAACTGTGTTTCCGACTCATACAGACCATATGTAGTTCAACTCTGTTTATGAAACTGATACAAACCACAGCTCATCTTACATAAATCCTCTTTAGTTAATAGTGAGAATCATGTTGGGTTCATGAACTGTGAAAAATTATTTGAGCCCAAAAAACACTGGGTTTACTAGAAATGAACTCTTGCTTGTAAGAAGATACTGATCCTGGGGTTTAAGTCTGTTTCTGAAGACAAATTCAGACCAGAGTTCTCATCCCTGAAACACGCTCTGTTTTAAGGCAAGAATCATCCTCTTCTTTCCAGCGTCTCCAATATAGTAAGAAACATGAGCATGCCCAGAAAAAAAGAACTGTTTCCTACTCATACAGACCATATGTAGTTCAAGTCTGCTTATGAAACTGATACAAAGCAGTGCTCCTGTAACATAAATCCTCTTTGAATAATAGTGAGAATAGCGTAGGTTTCGTGTACTGTGAAAAATTATTTGAGCCCAAAATTCACTGGGTTTACCAGTACTGAACTCTTTCTTGTAGGAAGACACAGATCCTGGGGTTTAACTACGTTTCTGAAGGGAAATTCAGACCGCAATTCATAACCCTGAAAACCACTCTGTTTTAAGGCAAGAAGCAAGCTCTTCTTTCCAGCGTATCCAATACAGCAAGAACCATGAGCATGCCCTGAAAAAAAGAACTGTGTTTCCTACTCATACGGACCATATGTAGTTCAACTCTGCTTATGAAACTGATACAGACCACACTTCCTCTTACATAAATGCTCTTGAGTTAATAGTGAGAATAGCGTTGGGTTCCTGAAGTGGGAAAATCATTTGAGCCCAAAATTCACTGGATTAACCAGAAATGAACTCTTGCTTGCAGGAAGACACAGAGACTGGGGTTAAACTCCATTTCTGAAGGGAAATTCAGACCAGAGTTCTCATTCCTGAAAAACACTCTGTTTTACGGCAAGAATCATCCTCTTATTTCCAGCGTCTTCGATATAGTAAGAAACTTGAGCATGCCCAGAAAAAATGAACTGTGTTTCTGACTCATACAGACCATACGTAGTTCAACTCTGCTTATGAAACTGATACAAACCACAGCTCCTCTTACATAAATTCTCTTTAGTTAATAGTGAGGATCATGTTGGGTTCATGAACTGCGAAAAATTATTTGAGCCCAAAAAGCACTAGGTTTCCCAGAAATGAACTCTTGCTTGTAGGAAGATACTGATCCTGGGGTTTAAGTCTTTTTCTGAAGACAAATTCAGACCAGAGTTCTCATCCCTGAAAAACGCTCTGTTTTAAGGCAAGAATCATCCTCTTCTTTCCAGCGTCTCCAATATAGTAAGAAACATGAGCATGACCAGAAAAAAAGAACTGTTTCCTACTCATACAGACCATATGTAGTTCAACTCTGCTTATGAAACTGATACAAGTAGTGCTGCTTTTACATAAATGCTCTTTGGTTAATAGTAATAATAGCGTAGGTTTCGTGTACTGTGAAAAATCATTTGAGCCCAAAATTCACTGGGTTTACCAGAAACTAAATCTTGCTTATAGGAAGACACAGATCCTGGGGTTTAACTCCGTTTCTGAAGACAAATTCAGACCAGAGTTCTCATCCCTGAAAAATGCTCTGTTTTAAGGCAAGAATCATCCTCTTATTTCCAGTGTCTCCAATATAGTAAGAAACATGAGCATGCCCAGAAAAAAAGAACTGTGTTTCTTACTCATACAGACCATATGTAGTTCAACTCTGCTTATGAAACTGATACAAAGCAGTGCTCCTCTTACATAAATCTTCTTTGGTTAATAGTGAGAATAGCGTAGGGTTCGTGTACTGTGAAAAATCATTTGAGCCCAAAATTCACTGGGTTTACCAGTACTGAACTCTTTCTTGTAGGAAGACACAGATCCTGTGGTTTAATGCCATTGCTGCAGGGAAATTCAGACCAGAGTTCTCATCCCTGAAACACACTCTGTTTAAACGAAGAAGCTAGCTCTTCTTTCCAGAATCTAAAATACAGTAAGAACCATGAGCATTGCCTGAAAAAAAGAACTGTGTTTCCTATTCATACGGACCATATGTAGTTCAACTCTGCTTATGAAACTGACACAGACCACAGCTCCTTTTACATAAATGCTCTTTAGATAATATTGTGAATAGCGTTGGGTTCCTAAACTGCAGAAAATCATTTGAGCACAAAAATCACTGGGTTTACCAGAAACAAAATCTTGCTTGTAGGAAGACACTGATGCTGGGGTTTAACTCCGTTTCTGAAGACAAATTCAGACCAGACTTCTCATCCCTGAAAAACACTCTGTTGTAAGGCAAGAATCATCCTCTTCTTTCCAGCGTCTCCAATATAGTAAGAAAATTGAGCGTGCCCAGAAAAAAAGAACTGTGTTTCCGACTCATACAGACCATATGTAGTTCAACTCTGCTTATGAAACTGATACAAACCACAGCTCCTCTTACATAAATCCTCCTTAGTTAATAGTGAGAATCATGTTGGGTTCATGAACTGCGAAAAATTATTTGAGCCAAAAATCCACTGGGTTTACCAGAAATGAACTCTTTCTTGTAGGAAGATACTGATCCTGGGGTTTAAGTCTGTTTCTGAAGGGAAATTCAGACCAGAGTTCACATCCCTGAAACACACTCTGCTTTAACGCAAGAAGCAAGCTCTTCTTTCCAGGGTCTAAAATACAGCAAGAACCATGAGCATGCCCTGAAAAAAAGAACTGTGTTTCCTACTTATTCGGACCATATGTTGTTCAACTCTGCTTATGAAACTGTTATAAACCACAGATCCTCTTACATAAATGCTCTTTAGTTAATAGTGAGAATCGGTTTCAGTTGGTGAACTGAGAAAAATCATTTGAGCCCAAAATTCAGTGGGTTTACCAGAAACGAAATCTTGCTTATAGGAAGACAGTGATCCTGGGGTTTATCCCCGTTTCTGAAGACAAATTCAGACCAGAGTTCTCATCCCTGAAAAATGCTCTGTTTCAAGGCAAGAATCATCCTCTTATTTCCAGTGTCTCCAATATAGTAAGAAACATGAGCATGCCCAGAAAATAAGAAGTGTTTTCTACTCATACAGACCATATGTAGTTCAACTCTGCTTATGAAGCTGATACAAACAACATCTCCTCTCACATAAATGCTCTTTAGTTAATAGTGAGAATTGCCTTGGGTTCGTGACCTGCAAAAATAATTTGAGCCCAAAATTCAATGGTTTTACCTGAACTGAAATCTTGCTTGTAGGAAGACACAGATCCTTGGGCTAAATCCGTTTCTGAAGGGAAATTCGGACCATAATTCTCATCCCTGAAACACACTCTGTTTTAATGACAGAAGCAAGCTCCTCTTTCCAGCGGCCCCAATACATCAAGAAACATGAGCACGCCCAGAAAAAAAGTACTGTATTTCCTACTCATATGGACAATATGTAGTTCAACTCTGCTTATGAAACTGATACAAACCACAGCTCCTCTTACATAAATGAAATTTAGTCAATAGTGATAATCGGTTTCGGTTGGTGAACTGAGAAAAATCATTTGAGCCCAAAATTCACTTGGTTTATGAGAAATGAACTCTTGATTGTAGGAAGACACAGATCCTGGGGTTTAATTCTGTTTCTGAAGGGAAATTCAGACCAGAGTTTTCATCCCTGAAAAACACTCTGTTTTAAGGCAAGAATCATCCTCTTCTTTCCAGTGTCTCCTAATAGTAAGAAATATGAGTATGCCCAGGAAAAAACAACTGTGTTTCCAACTCATACAGAAAATATGTAGTTCAACTCTGCATATGAAACTGATACAGACCACACCTCCTCTTACATAATTGCTCTTTATTTAATAGTGAGAATAGCGTAGGGTTCGTGAACTGTGAAAAATCATTTGAGCCCAAAATTCACTGGGTTTACCAGAAATAAACTCTTGCTTGTAGGAAGACACAGACCCTGGGGTTTAACTCTGTTTCTGCAAGGAAATTCAGACAAGAGTTCTCATCCCTGAAACACACTTTGTTTAAACGAAGAAGCAAGCTCTTCTTTCCAAAGTCTAAAATACAGCAAGAACCATGAGCATGCCCTGAAAAAAAGAACTGTGTTTCCAACTCATACGGACCATATGTAGTTCAACTCTGCTTATGAAACTGATACAAATCACAGCTCCTCTTACATAAATGCTCTTTAGTTAATAGTGAGAATCGGTTTCAGTTGGTGAACTGAGAAAAATCATTTGAGCCCAAAATTCACTGGGTTTACCAGAAACGAAATCTTGCTTATAGGAAGACACTGATCCTGGGGTTTAACTCCGTTTCTGAAGACAAATTCAGACCAGAGTTCTCATCCCTGAAAAATGCTCTGTTTTAAGGCAAGAATCATCCTCTTATTTCCAGTGTCTCCAATATAGTAAGAAACATGAGCATGCCCAGAAAACAAGAACTGTTTCCTACTCATACGGACCATATGTAGTTCAACTCTGCTTATGAAACTGATACAAAGCAGTGCTCCTCTTACATAAATCTTCTTTGGTTAATAGTGAGAATAGCGTAGGTTTCGTGTACTGTGAAAAATCATTTGAGCCCAAAATTCACTGGTTTACCAGAAATGAACTCTTGCTTGTAGGAAGACACAGATCCTGTGGTTTAATGCCATTGCTGCAGGGAAATTCAGACCAGAGTTCTCATCCCTGAAACACACTCTGTTTAAACGAAGAAGCTAGCTCTTCTTTCCAGAATCTAAAATACAGTAAGAACCATGAGCATTGCCTGAAAAAAAGAACTGTGTTTCCTATTCATACGGACCATATGTAGTTCAACTCTGCTTATGAAACTGACACAGACCACAGCTCCTTTTACATAAATGTCTTTAGATAATATTGTGAATAGCGTTGGGTTCCTAAACTGCAAAAAATCATTTGAGCACAAAAATCACTGGGTTTACCAGAAACAAAATCTTGCTTGTAGGAAGACACTGATGCTGGGGTTTAACTCCGTTTCTGAAGACAAATTCAGACCAGACTTCTCATCCCTGAAAAACACTCTGTTGTAAGGCAAGAATCATCCTCTTCTTTCCAGCGTCTCCAATATAGTAAGAAAATTGAGCGTGCCCAGAAAAAAAGAACTGTGTTTCCGACTCATACAGACCATATGTAGTTCAACTCTGCTTATGAAACTGATACAAACCACAGCTCCTCTTACATAAATCCTCCTTAGTTAATAGTGAGAATCATGTTGGGTTCATGAACTGCGAAAAATTATTTGAGCCAAAAATTCACTGGGTTTACCAGAAATGAACTCTTTCTTGTAGGAAGATACTGATCCTGGGGTTTAAGTCTGTTTCTGAAGGGAAATTCGGACCATAATTCTCATCCCTGAAACACACTCTGTTTTAATGACAGAAGCAAGCTCCTCTTTCCAGCGGCCCCAATACATCAAGAAACATGAGCACGCCCAGGAAAAAAGTACTGTATTTCCTACTCATATGGACAATATGTAGTTCAACTCTGCTTATGAAACTGATACAAGCCACAGCTCCTCTTACATAAATGAAATTTAGTCAATAGTGATAATCGGTTTCGGTTGGTGAACTGAGAAAAATCATTTGAGCCCAAAATTCACTTGGTTTATGAGAAATGAACTCTTGATTGTAGGAAGACACAGATCCTGGGGTTTAATTCTGTTTCTGAAGGGAAATTCAGACCAGAGTTTTCATCCCTGAAAACACTCTGTTTTAAGGCAAGAATCATCCTCTTCTTTCCAGTGTCTCCTAATAGTAAGAAATATGAGTATGCCTAGGAAAAAACAACTGTGTTTCCAACTCATACAGAAAATATGTAGTTCAACTCTGCATATGAAACTGATACAGACCACACCTCCTCTTACATAATTGCTCTTTATTTAATAGTGAGAATAGCGTAGGGTTCGTGAACTGTGAAAAATCATTTGAGCCCAAAATTCACTGGGTTTACCAGAAATAAACTCTTGCTTGTAGGAAGACACAGACCCTGGGGTTTAACTCTGTTTCTGCAAGGAAATTCAGAGAAGAGTTCTCATCCCTGAAACACACTTTGTTTAAACGAAGAAGCAAGCTCTTCTTTCCAAAGTCTAAAATACAGCAAGAACCATGAGCATGCCCTGAAAAAAAGAACTGTGTTTCCAACTCATACGGACCATATGTAGTTCAACTCTGCTTATGAAACTGATACAAACCACAGCTCCTCTTACATAAATGCTCTTTAGTTAATAGTGAGAATCGGTTTCAGTTGGTGAACTGAGAAAAATCATTTGAGCCCAAAATTCACTGGGTTTACCAGAAACGAAATCTTGCTTATAGGAAGACACTGATCCTGGGGTTTAACTCCGTTTCTGAAGACAAATTCAGACCAGAGTTCTCATCCCTGAAAAATGCTCTGTTTTAAGGCAAGAATCATCCTCTTATTTCCAGTGTCTCCAATATAGTAAGAAACATGAGCATGCCCAGAAAACAAGAACTGTTTCCTACTCATACGGACCATATGTAGTTCAACTCTGCTTATGAAACTGATACAAAGCAGTGCTCCTCTTACATAAATCTTCTTTGGTTAAGAGTGAGAATAGCGTAGGTTTCATGTACTGTGAAAAATCATTTGAGCCCAAAATTCAGTGGGTTTACCAGAAATGAACTCTTGCTTGTAGGAAGACACAGATCCTGCGGTTTAATGCCATTGCTGCAGCGAAATTCAGACCAGAGTTCTCATCCCTGAAACACACTCTGTTTAAACGAAGAAGCTAGCTCTTCTTTCCAGAATCTAAAATACAGTAAGAACCATGAGCATTGCCTGAAAAAAAGAACTGTGTTTCCTATTCATACGGACCATATGTAGTTCAACTCTGCTTATGAAACTGACACAGACCACAGCTCCTTTTACATAAATGCTCTTTAGATAATATTGTGAATAGCGTTGGGTTCCTAAACTGCAAAAAATCATTTGAGCACAAAAATCACTGGGTTTACCAGAAACAAAATCTTGCTTGTAGGAAGACACGGATGCTGGGGTTTAACTCCGTTTCTGAAGACAAATTCAGACCAGACTTCTCATCCCTGAAAAACACTCTGTTGTAAGGCAAGAATCATCCTCTTCTTTCCAGCGTCTCCAATATAGTAAGAAAATTGAGCGTGCCCAGAAAAAAAGAACTGTGTTTCCGACTCATACAGACCATATGTAGTTCAACTCTGCTTATGAAACTGATACAAACCACAGCTCCTCTTACATAAATCCTCCTTAGTTAATAGTGAGAATCATGTTGGGTTCATGAACTGCGAAAAATTATTTGAGCCAAAAATTCACTGGGTTTACCAGAAATGAACTCTTTCTTGTAGGAAGATACTGATCCTGGGGTTTAAGTCTGTTTCTGAAGGGAAATTCGGACCATAATTCTCATCCCTGAAACACACTCTGTTTTAATGACAGAAGCAAGCTCCTCTTTCCAGCGGCCCCAATACATCAAGAAACATGAGCACGCCCAGAAAAAGAGTACTGTATTTCCTACTCATATGGACAATATGTAGTTCAACTCTGCTTATGAAACTGATACAAACCACAGCTCCTCTTACATAAATGAAATTTAGTCAATAGTGATAATCGGTTTCGGTTGGTGAACTGAGAAAAATCATTTGAGCCCAAAATTCACTTGGTTTATGAGAAATGAACTCTTGATTGTAGGAAGACACAGATCCTGGGGTTTAATTCTGTTTCTGAAGGGAAATTCAGACCAGAGTTTTCATCCCTGAAAAACACTCTGTTTTAAGGCAAGAATCATCCTCTTCTTTCCAGTGTCTCCTAATAGTAAGAAATATGAGTATGCCCAGGAAAAAACAACTGTGTTTCCAACTCATACAGAAAATATGTAGTTCAACTCTGCATATGAAACTGATACAGACCACACCTCCTCTTACATAATTGCTCTTTATTTAATAGTGAGAATAGCGTAGGGTTCGTGAACTGTGAAAAATCATTTGAGCCCAAAATTCACTGGGTTTACCAGAAATAAACTCTTGCTTGTAGGAAGACACAGACCCTGGGGTTTAACTCTGTTTCTGCAAGGAAATTCAGACAAGAGTTCTCATCCCTGAAACACACTTTGTTTAAACGAAGAAGCAAGCTCTTCTTTCCAAAGTCTAAAATACAGCAAGAACCATGAGCATGCCCTGAAAAAAAGAACTGTGTTTCCAACTCATACGGACCATATGTAGTTCAACTCTGCTTATGAAACTGATACAAACCACAGCTCCTCTTACATAAATGCTCTTTAGTTAATAGTGAGAATCGGTTTCAGTTGGTGAACTGAGAAAAATCATTTGAGCCCAAAATTCACTGGGTTTACCAGAAACGAAATCTTGCTTATAGGAAGACACTGATCCTGGGGTTTAACTCCGTTTCTGAAGACAAATTCAGACCAGAGTTCTCATCCCTGAAAAATGCTCTGTTTTAAGGCAAGAATCATCCTCTTATTTCCAGTGTCTCCAATATAGTAAGAAACATGAGCATGCCCAGAAAACAAGAACTGTTTCCTACTCATACGGACCATATGTAGTTCAACTCTGCGTATGAAACTGATACAAAGCAGTGCTCCTCTTACATAAATCTTCTTTGGTTAATAGTGAGAATAGCGTAGGTTTCGTGTACTGTGAAAAATCATTTGAGCCCAAAATTCAGTGGGTTTACCAGAAATGAACTCTTGCTTGTAGGAAGACACAGATCCTGTGGTTTAATGCCATTGCTGCAGGGAAATTCAGACCAGAGTTCTCATCCCTGAAACACACTCTGTTTAAACGAAGAAGCTAGCTCTTCTTTCCAGAATCTAAAATACAGTAAGAACCATGAGCATTGCCTGAAAAAAAGAACTGTGTTTCCTATTCATACGGACCATATGTAGTTCAACTCTGCTTATGAAACTGACACAGACCACAGCTCCTTTTACATAAATGCTCTTTAGATAATATTGTGAATAGCGTTGGGTTCCTAAACTGCAGAAAATCATTTGAGCACAAAAATCACTGGGTTTACCAGAAACAAAATCTTGCTTGTAGGAAGACACTGATGCTGGGGTTTAACTCCGTTTCTGAAGACAAATTCAGACCAGACTTCTCATCCCTGAAAAACACTCTGTTGTAAGGCAAGAATCATCCTCTTCTTTCCAGCGTCTCCAATATAGTAAGAAAATTGAGCGTGCCCAGAAAAAAAGAACTGTGTTTCCGACTCATACAGACCATATGTAGTTCAACTCTGCTTATGAAACTGATACAAACCACAGCTCCTCTTACATAAATCCTCCTTAGTTAATAGTGAGAATCATGTTGGGTTCATGAACTGCGAAAAATTATTTGAGCCAAAAATTCACTGGGTTTACCAGAAATGAACTCTTTCTTGTAGGAAGATACTGATCCTGGGGTTTAAGTCTGTTTCTGAAGGGAAATTCAGACCAGAGTTCACATCCCTGAAACACACTCTGCTTTAACGCAAGAAGCAAGCTCTTCTTTCCAGGGTCTAAAATACAGCAAGAACCATGAGCATGCCCTGAAAAAAAGAACTGTGTTTCCTACTTATTCGGACCATATGTTGTTCAACTCTGCTTATGAAACTGTTATAAACCACAGATCCTCTTACATAAATGCTCTTTAGTTAATAGTGAGAATCGGTTTCAGTTGGTGAACTGAGAAATATCATTTGAGCCCAAAATTCAGTGGGTTTACCAGAAACGAAATCTTGCTTATAGGAAGACAGTGATCCTGGGGTTTATCCCCGTTTCTGAAGACAAATTCAGACCAGAGTTCTCATCCCTGAAAAATGCTCTGTTTCAAGGCAAGAATCATCCTCTTATTTCCAGTGTCTCCAATATAGTAAGAAACATGAGCATGCCCAGAAAATAAGAAGTGTTTTCTACTCATACAGACCATATGTAGTTCAACTCTGCTTATGAAGCTGATACAAACAACATCTCCTCTCACATAAATGCTCTTTAGTTAATAGTGAGAATTGCCTTGGGTTCGTGACCTGCAAAAATAATTTGAGCCCAAAATTCAATGGTTTTACCTGAACTGAAATCTTGCTTGTAGGAAGACACAGATCCTTGGGCTAAATCCGTTTCTGAAGGGAAATTCAGACAAGAGTTCTCATCCCTGAAACACACTTTGTTTAAACGAAGAAGCAAGCTCTTCTTTCCAAAGTCTAAAATACAGCAAGAACCATGAGCATGCCCTGAAAAAAAGAACTGTGTTTCCAACTCATACGGACCATATGTAGTTCAACTCTGCTTATGAAACTGATACAAACCACAGCTCCTCTTACATAAATGCTCTTTAGTTAATAGTGAGAATCGGTTTCGGTTGGTGAACTGAGAAAAATCATTTGAGCCCAAAATTCACTGGGTTTACCAGAAACGAAATCTTGCTTATAGGAAGACACTGATCCTGGGGTTTAACTCCGTTTCTGAAGACAAATTCAGACCAGAGTTCTCATCCCTGAAAAATGCTCTGTTTTAAGGCAAGAATCATCCTCTTATTTCCAGTGTCTCCAATATAGTAAGAAACATGAGCATGCCCAGAAAACAAGAACTGTTTCCTACTCATACGGACCATATGTAGTTCAACTCTGCGTATGAAACTGATACAAAGCAGTGCTCCTCTTACATAAATCTTCTTTGGTTAATAGTGAGAATAGCGTAGGTTTCGTGTACTGTGAAAAATCATTTGAGCCCAAAATTCAGTGGGTTTACCAGAAATGAACTCTTGCTTGTAGGAAGACACAGATCCTGTGGTTTAATGCCATTGCTGCAGGGAAATTCAGACCAGAGTTCTCATCCCTGAAACACACTCTGTTTAAACGAAGAAGCTAGCTCTTCTTTCCAGAATCTAAAATACAGTAAGAACCATGAGCATTGCCTGAAAAAAAGAACTGTGTTTCCTATTCATACGGACCATATGTAGTTCAACTCTGCTTATGAAACTGACACAGACCACAGCTCCTTTTACATAAATGCTCTTTAGATAATATTGTGAATAGCGTTGGGTTCCTAAACTGCAGAAAATCATTTGAGCACAAAAATCACTGGGTTTACCAGAAACAAAATCTTGCTTGTAGGAAGACACTGATGCTGGGGTTTAACTCCGTTTCTGAAGACAAATTCAGACCAGACTTCTCATCCCTGAAAAACACTCTGTTGTAAGGCAAGAATCATCCTCTTCTTTCCAGCGTCTCCAATATAGTAAGAAAATTGAGCGTGCCCAGAAAAAAAGAACTGTGTTTCCGACTCATACAGACCATATGTAGTTCAACTCTGCTTATGAAACTGATACAAACCACAGCTCCTCTTACATAAATCCTCCTTAGTTAATAGTGAGAATCATGTTGGGTTCATGAACTGCGAAAAATTATTTGAGCCAAAAATCCACTGGGTTTACCAGAAATGAACTCTTTCTTGTAGGAAGATACTGATCCTGGGGTTTAAGTCTGTTTCTGAAGGGAAATTCAGACCAGAGTTCACATCCCTGAAACACACTCTGCTTTAACGCAAGAAGCAAGCTCTTCTTTCCAGGGTCTAAAATACAGCAAGAACCATGAGCATGCCCTGAAAAAAAGAACTGTGTTTCCTACTTATTCGGACCATATGTTGTTCAACTCTGCTTATGAAACTGTTATAAACCACAGATCCTCTTACATAAATGCTCTTTAGTTAATAGTGAGAATCGGTTTCAGTTGGTGAACTGAGAAAAATCATTTGAGCCCAAAATTCAGTGGGTTTACCAGAAACGAAATCTTGCTTATAGGAAGACAGTGATCCTGGGGTTTATCCCCGTTTCTGAAGACAAATTCAGACCAGAGTTCTCATCCCTGAAAAATGCTCTGTTTCAAGGCAAGAATCATCCTCTTATTTCCAGTGTCTCCAATATAGTAAGAAACATGAGCATGCCCAGAAAATAAGAAGTGTTTTCTACTCATACAGACCATATGTAGTTCAACTCTGCTTATGAAGCTGATACAAACAACATCTCCTCTCACATAAATGCTCTTTAGTTAATAGTGAGAATTGCCTTGGGTTCGTGACCTGCAAAAATAATTTGAGCCCAAAATTCAATGGTTTTACCTGAACTGAAATCTTGCTTGTAGGAAGACACAGATCCTTGGGCTAAATCCGTTTCTGAAGGGAAATTCGGACCATAATTCTCATCCCTGAAACACACTCTGTTTTAATGACAGAAGCAAGCTCCTCTTTCCAGCGGCCCCAATACATCAAGAAACATGAGCACGCCCAGAAAAAAAGTACTGTATTTCCTACTCATATGGACAATATGTAGTTCAACTCTGCTTATGAAACTGATACAAACCACAGCTCCTCTTACATAAATGAAATTTAGTCAATAGTGATAATCGGTTTCGGTTGGTGAACTGAGAAAAATCATTTGAGCCCAAAATTCACTTGGTTTATGAGAAATGAACTCTTGATTGTAGGAAGACACAGATCCTGGGGTTTAATTCTGTTTCTGAAGGGAAATTCAGACCAGAGTTTTCATCCCTGAAAAACACTCTGTTTTAAGGCAAGAATCATCCTCTTCTTTCCAGTGTCTCCTAATAGTAAGAAATATGAGTATGCCCAGGAAAAAACAACTGTGTTTCCAACTCATACAGAAAATATGTAGTTCAACTCTGCATATGAAACTGATACAGACCACACCTCCTCTTACATAATTGCTCTTTATTTAATAGTGAGAATAGCGTAGGGTTCGTGAACTGTGAAAAATCATTTGAGCCCAAAATTCACTGGGTTTACCAGAAATAAACTCTTGCTTGTAGGAAGACACAGACCCTGGGGTTTAACTCTGTTTCTGCAAGGAAATTCAGACAAGAGTTCTCATCCCTGAAACACACTTTGTTTAAACGAAGAAGCAAGCTCTTCTTTCCAAAGTCTAAAATACAGCAAGAACCATGAGCATGCCCTGAAAAAAAGAACTGTGTTTCCAACTCATACGGACCATATGTAGTTCAACTCTGCTTATGAAACTGATACAAATCACAGCTCCTCTTACATAAATGCTCTTTAGTTAATAGTGAGAATCGGTTTCAGTTGGTGAACTGAGAAAAATCATTTGAGCACAAAATTCACTGGGTTTACCAGAAACGAAATCTTGCTTATAGGAAGACACTGATCCTGGGGTTTAACTCCGTTTCTGAAGACAAATTCAGACCAGAGTTCTCATCCCTGAAAAATGCTCTGTTTTAAGGCAAGAATCATCCTCTTATTTCCAGTGTCTCCAATATAGTAAGAAACATGAGCATGCCCAGAAAACAAGAACTGTTTCCTACTCATACGGACCATATGTAGTTCAACTCTGCTTATGAAACTGATACAAAGCAGTGCTCCTCTTACATAAATCTTCTTTGGTTAATAGTGAGAATAGCGTAGGTTTCGTGTACTGTGAAAAATCATTTGAGCCCAAAATTCACTGGTTTACCAGAAATGAACTCTTGCTTGTAGGAAGACACAGATCCTGTGGTTTAATGCCATTGCTGCAGGGAAATTCAGACCAGAGTTCTCATCCCTGAAACACACTCTGTTTAAACGAAGAAGCTAGCTCTTCTTTCCAGAATCTAAAATACAGTAAGAACCATGAGCATTGCCTGAAAAAAAGAACTGTGTTTCCTATTCATACGGACCATATGTAGTTCAACTCTGCTTATGAAACTGACACAGACCACAGCTCCTTTTACATAAATGCTCTTTAGATAATATTGTGAATAGCGTTGGGTTCCTAAACTGCAAAAAATCATTTGAGCACAAAAATCACTGGGTTTACCAGAAACAAAATCTTGCTTGTAGGAAGACACGGATGCTGGGGTTTAACTCCGTTTCTGAAGACAAATTCAGACCAGACTTCTCATCCCTGAAAAACACTCTGTTGTAAGGCAAGAATCATCCTCTTCTTTCCAGCGTCTCCAATATAGTAAGAAAATTGAGCGTGCCCAGAAAAAAAGAACTGTGTTTCCGACTCATACAGACCATATGTAGTTCAACTCTGCTTATGAAACTGATACAAACCACAGCTCCTCTTACATAAATCCTCCTTAGTTAATAGTGAGAATCATGTTGGGTTCATGAACTGCGAAAAATTATTTGAGCCAAAAATTCACTGGGTTTACCAGAAATGAACTCTTTCTTGTAGGAAGATACTGATCCTGGGGTTTAAGTCTGTTTCTGAAGGGAAATTCGGACCATAATTCTCATCCCTGAAACACACTCTGTTTTAATGACAGAAGCAAGCTCCTCTTTCCAGCGGCCCCAATACATCAAGAAACATGAGCACGCCCAGAAAAAGAGTACTGTATTTCCTACTCATATGGACAATATGTAGTTCAACTCTGCTTATGAAACTGATACAAACCACAGCTCCTCTTACATAAATGAAATTTAGTCAATAGTGATAATCGGTTTCGGTTGGTGAACTGAGAAAAATCATTTGAGCCCAAAATTCACTTGGTTTATGAGAAATGAACTCTTGATTGTAGGAAGACACAGATCCTGGGGTTTAATTCTGTTTCTGAAGGGAAATTCAGACCAGAGTTTTCATCCCTGAAAAACACTCTGTTTTAAGGCAAGAATCATCCTCTTCTTTCCAGTGTCTCCTAATAGTAAGAAATATGAGTATGCCCAGGAAAAAACAACTGTGTTTCCAACTCATACAGAAAATATGTAGTTCAACTCTGCATATGAAACTGATACAGACCACACCTCCTCTTACATAATTGCTCTTTATTTAATAGTGAGAATAGCGTAGGGTTCGTGAACTGTGAAAAATCATTTGAGCCCAAAATTCACTGGGTTTACCAGAAATAAACTCTTGCTTGTAGGAAGACACAGACCCTGGGGTTTAACTCTGTTTCTGCAAGGAAATTCAGACAAGAGTTCTCATCCCTGAAACACACTTTGTTTAAACGAAGAAGCAAGCTCTTCTTTCCAAAGTCTAAAATACAGCAAGAACCATGAGCATGCCCTGAAAAAAAGAACTGTGTTTCCAACTCATACGGACCATATGTAGTTCAACTCTGCTTATGAAACTGATACAAAGCAGTGCTCCTCTTACATAAATCTTCTTGGTTAATAGTGAGAATAGCGTAGGTTTCGTGAACTGTGAAAAAACATTTGAGCCCAAAATTCACTGGGTTTACCAGTACTGAACTCTTTCTTGTAGGAAGACACAGATCCTGGGGTTTAACTATGTTTCTGAAGGGAAATTCAGACCACAATTCTCAACCCTGAAAACCACTCTGTTTTAAGGCAAGAGGCAAGCTCTTTTTTCCAGCGTATCCAATACAGCAAGAACCATGAGCACGCCCTGAAAAAAAGAACTGTGTTTCCTACTCATACGGACCATATGTAGTTCAACTCTGCTTATGAAACTGATACAGACCACACTTCCTCTTACATAAATGCTCTTGAGGTAATAGTGAGAATAGCGTTGGTTTCCTGAACTGTGAAAAATCATTTGAGCCCAAAATTCAGTGGGTTTACCAGAAATGAACTCTTGCTTGTAGGAAGACACAGATCCTGTGGTTTAATGCCATTGCTGCAGGGAAATTCAGACGAGAGTTCTCATCCCTGAATCACACTCTGTTTAAACGAAGAAGCTAGCTCTTCTTTCCAGAATCTAAAATACAGTAAGAACCATGAGCATTGCCTGAAAAAAAGAACTGTGTTTCCTATTCATACGGACCATATGTAGTTCAACTCTGCTTATGAAACTGACACAGACCACAGCTCCTTTTACATAAATGCTCTTTAGATAATATTGTGAATAGCGTTGGGTTCCTAAACTGCAGAAAATCATTTGAGCACAAAAATCACTGGGTTTACCAGAAACAAAATCTTGCTTGTAGGAAGACACTGATGCTGGGGTTTAACTCCGTTTCTGAAGACAAATTCAGACCAGACTTCTCATCCCTGAAAAACACTCTGTTGTAAGGCAAGAATCATCCTCTTCTTTCCAGCGTCTCCAATATAGTAAGAAAATTGAGCGTGCCCAGAAAAAAAGAACTGTGTTTCCGACTCATACAGACCATATGTAGTTCAACTCTGCTTATGAAACTGATACAAACCACAGCTCCTCTTACATAAATCCTCCTTAGTTAATAGTGAGAATCATGTTGGGTTCATGAACTGCGAAAAATTATTTGAGCCAAAAATTCACTGGGTTTACCAGAAATGAACTCTTTCTTGTAGGAAGATACTGATCCTGGGGTTTAAGTCTGTTTCTGAAGGGAAATTCGGACCATAATTCTCATCCCTGAAACACACTCTGTTTTAATGACAGAAGCAAGCTCCTCTTTCCAGCGGCCCCAATACATCAAGAAACATGAGCACGCCCAGAAAAAAAGTACTGTATTTCCTACTCATATGGACAATATGTAGTTCAACTCTGCTTATGAAACTGATACAAACCACAGCTCCTCTTACATAAATGAAATTTAGTCAATAGTGATAATCGGTTTCGGTTGGTGAACTGAGAAAAATCATTTGAGCCCAAAATTCACTTGGTTTATGAGAAATGAACTCTTGATTGTAGGAAGACACAGATCCTGGGGTTTAATTCTGTTTCTGAAGGGAAATTCAGACCAGAGTTTTCATCCCTGAAAAACACTCTGTTTTAAGGCAAGAATCATCCTCTTCTTTCCAGTGTCTCCTAATAGTAAGAAATATGAGTATGCCCAGGAAAAAACAACTGTGTTTCCAACTCATACAGAAAATATGTAGTTCAACTCTGCATATGAAACTGATACAGACCACACCTCCTCTTACATAATTGCTCTTTATTTAATAGTGAGAATAGCGTAGGGTTCGTGAACTGTGAAAAATCATTTGAGCCCAAAATTCACTGGGTTTACCAGAAATAAACTCTTGCTTGTAGGAAGACACAGACCCTGGGGTTTAACTCTGTTTCTGCAAGGAAATTCAGACAAGAGTTCTCATCCCTGAAACACACTTTGTTTAAACGAAGAAGCAAGCTCTTCTTTCCAAAGTCTAAAATACAGCAAGAACCATGAGCATGCCCTGAAAAAAAGAACTGTGTTTCCAACTCATACGGACCATATGTAGTTCAACTCTGCTTATGAAACTGATACAAACCACAGCTCCTCTTACATAAATGCTCTTTAGTTAATAGTGAGAATCGGTTTCAGTTGGTGAACTGAGAAAAATCATTTGAGCCCAAAATTCACTGGGTTTACCAGAAACGAAATCTTGCTTATAGGAAGACAGTGATCCTGGGGTTTAACCCCGTTTCTGAAGACAAATTCAGACCAGAGTTCTCATCCCTGAAAAATGCTCTGTTTTAAGGCAAGAATCATCCTTTTATTTCCAGTGTCTCCAATATAGTAAGAAACATGAGCATGCCCAGAAAACAAGAACTGTTTCCTACTCATACAGACCATATGTAGTTCAACTCTGCTTATGAAACTGATACAAAGCAGTGCTCCTCTTACATAAATCTTCTTTGGTTAATAGTGAGAATAGCGTAGGTTTCGTGTACTGTGAAACATCATTTGAGCCCAAAATTCACTGGGTTTACCAGTACTGAACTCTTTCTTGTAGGAAGACACAGATCCTGGGGTTTAACTACGTTTCTGAAGGGAAATTCAGACCACAATTCTCAACCCTGAAAACCACTCTGTTTTAAGGCAAGTGGCAAGCTCTTCTTTCCAGCGTATCCAACACAGCAAGAACCATGAGCATGCCCTGAAAAAAAGAACTGTGTTTCCTACTCATACGGACCATATGTAGTTCAACTCTGCTTATGAAACTGATACAGACCACACTTCCTCTTACATAAATGCTCTTGAGTTAATAGTGAGAATAGCGTTGGTTTCCTGAACTGTGAAAAATCATTTGAGCCCAAAATTCAGTGGGTTTACCAGAAATGAACTCTTGCTTGTAGGAAGACACAGATCCTATGGTTTAATGCCATTGCTGCAGGGAAATTCAGACCAGAGTTCTCATCCCTGAAACACACGCTGTTTAAACGAAGAAGCTAGCTCTTCTTTCCAGAATCTAAAATACAGTAAGAACCATGAGCATTGCCTGAAAAAAAGAACTGTGTTTCCTATTCATACGGACCATATGTAGTTCAACTCTGCTTATGAAACTGACACAGACCACAGCTCCTTTTACATAAATGCTCTTTAGATAATATTGTGAATAGCGTTGGGTTCCTAAACTGCAAAAAATCATTTGAGCACAAAAATCACTGGGTTTACCAGAAACGAAATCTTGCTTATAGGAAGACAGTGATCCTGGGGTTTAACCCCGTTTCTGAAGACAAATTCGGACCAGAGTTCTCATCCCTGAAAAATGCTCTGTTTCAAGGCAAGAATCATCCTCTTATTTCCAGTGTCTCCAATATAGTAAGAAACATGAGCATGCCCAGAAAATAAGAAGTGTTTTCTACTCATACAGACCATATGTAGTTCAACTCTGCTTATGAAGCTGATACAAACAACATCTCCTCTCACATAAATGCTCTTTAGTTAATAGTGAGAATTGCCTTGGGTTCGTGACCTGCAAAAATAATTTGAGCCCAAAATTCAATGGTTTTACCTGAACTGAAATCTTGCTTGTAGGAAGACACAGATCCTTGGGTTAAATCCGTTTCTGAAGGGAAATTCGGACCATAATTCTCATCCCTGAAACACACTCTGTTTTAATGACAGAAGTAAGCTCCTCTTTCCAGCGGCCCCAATACATCAAGAAACATGAGCACGCCCAGAAAAAAAGTACTGTATTTCCTACTCATATGGACAATATGTAGTTCAACTCTGCTTATGAAACTGATACAAACCACAGCTCCTCTTACATAAATGAAATTTAGTCAATAGTGATAATCGGTTTCGGTTGGTGAACTGAGAAAAATCATTTGAGCCCAAAATTCACTTGGTTTATGAGAAATGAACTCTTGATTGTAGGAAGACACAGATCCTGGGGTTTAATTCTGTTTCTGAAGGGAAATTCAGACCAGAGTTTTCATCCCTGAAAAACACTCTGTTTTAAGGCAAGAATCATCCTCTTCTTTCCAGTGTCTCCTAATAGTAAGAAATATGAGTATGCCCAGGAAAAAACAACTGTGTTTCCAACTCATACAGAAAATATGTAGTTCAACTCTGCATATGAAACTGATACAGACCACACCTCCTCTTACATAATTGCTCTTTATTTAATAGTGAGAATAGCGTAGGGTTCGTGAACTGTGAAAAATCATTTGAGCCCAAAATTCACTGGGTTTACCAGAAATAAACTCTTGCTTGTAGGAAGACACAGACCCTGGGGTTTAACTCTGTTTCTGCAAGGAAATTCAGACAAGAGTTCTCATCCCTGAAACACACTTTGTTTAAACGAAGAAGCAAGCTCTTCTTTCCAAAGTCTAAAATACAGCAAGAACCATGAGCATGCCCTGAAAAAAAGAACTGTGTTTCCAACTCATACGGACCATATGTAGTTCAACTCTGCTTATGAAACTGATACAAACCACAGCTCCTCTTACATAAATGCTCTTTAGTTAATAGTGAGAATCGGTTTCAGTTGGTGAACTGAGAAAAATCATTTGAGCCCAAAATTCACTGGGTTTACCAGAAACGAAATCTTGCTTATAGGAAGACAGTGATCCTGGGGTTTAACCCCGTTTCTGAAGACAAATTCAGACCAGAGTTCTCATCCCTGAAAAATGCTCTGTTTTAAGGCAAGAATCATCCTCTTATTTCCAGTGTCTCCAATATAGTAAGAAACATGAGCATGCCCAGAAAACAAGAACTGTTTCCTACTCATACAGACCATATGTCGTTCAACTCTGCTTATGAAACTGATACAAAGCAGTGCTCCTCTTACATAAATCTTCTTTGGTTAATAGTGAGAATAGCGTAGGTTTCGTGAACTGAGAAAAATCATTTGAGCCCAAAATTCACTTGGTTTACCAGAAATGAACTCTTGCTTGTAGGAAGACACAGATCCTGGGGTTTAATTCTGTTTCTGAAGGGAAATTCAGACCAGAGTTCTCATCCTTGAAACACACTCTGCTTTAACACAAGAAGCAAGCTCTTCTTTCCAGTGTCTAAAATACGGCAAGAACCATGAGCATGCCCTGAAAAAAAGAACTGTGTTTCCTACTCATACGGACCATATTTAGTTCAACTCTGCTTATGAAATTGATACAAACCACAGCTCATCTTACATAAATGCTCTTTAGTTAATAGTGAGAATCATGTTGGGTTCGTGAACTGCGAAAAATCATTTGAGCCCAAATTTCACTGGATTAACCAGAAATGAACTCTTGCTTGCAGGAAGACACAGATACTGGGGTTAAACTCCATTTCTGAAGGGAAATTCAGACCAGAGTTCTCATCCCTGAAAAACGCTCTTTTATTTACGGCAAGAATCATCCTCTTCTTTCCAGCGTCTCTGATATAGTAAGAAACTTGAGCATGCCCAGAAAAAATGAACTGTGTTTCCGACTCATACAGACCATATTTAGTTCAACTCTGCTTATGAAACTGATACAAACCACAGCTCTTCTTACATAAATCCTCTTTAGTTAATAGTGAGAATCATGTTGGGTTCATGAACTGCGAAAAATTATTTCAGACCAAAAAGCACAAGCTGTTCTTTCCAGCGGCTCCAATACATCAAGAACCATGAGCATGCTCAGAAACAAAGAACTGTGTTCCCTACTAATACGGACCATATGTAGTTCAACTCGGCTTATGAAACTGATACAAACCACAGCACATCTTAAATAAATGCTCTTTATTTAATACTGATAATCGCGTTGGGTTCTAGAACTGTGTAAAATCATTTGAGCCGAAAATTTACTTGGTTTAACATAAATGAACTCGTGCTTGTAGGAAGACACCGATCCTGGGGATGAACTCCATTTCTGAATGGAAATTCAGACCAGAGTTCTCATCCATGAAACACACTCTGTTTTAATGCAAGAAGCAAGATTTCTTTCCAGAGGCTCCAATACATCAAGAACCATGAACATGCCCACAAAAAAAGAACTGTGTATCCTACTCATACGGACCATATGTACTTCAACTCTGCTTATGAAACTGATACAAAACACAGCTCCTCTTACATTAATGCTCTTTAGTAACTAGAGAGAATAGCATTGTGTTCGTGAACTGCGAAAAATCATTTCAGCCCATAATTCACTGGGTTTACCAGAAATCAACACTTGCTTGTAGGAAGATACAGATCCTACGGTTTAACTCCGATTCTGAAGGGAAATTCAGACCAGTGTTCTCATCCATGAAACACACTCTGTTTTAAGGCATGAATCATCTTCTTCTTTCCAGGGTCTCCAATACAGTAAGAACCATGAGCATTACTAGAAATAAAGAACTGTGTTTCCTACTCATACAGACCATATTTAGTTCAACTCAGCTTATGAAACTGATTCAAACCACAGGACCTCTTACATAAATCTTCTTTAGTTAAAGTGAGAATCGCGTTGGGTTCGTGAACTGCAAAACATCATTTGAGCCCAAAATTCACTGGGTTTACCAGAAATGAACTCTTGCTTGTAGGAAGACACTGATCCTGGGGTTGTACTCCGTTTCTGAAGAGAAATTCAGACCAGAGTTCTCATCCCTGATACACACTTTGTTTTAACGGAAGAAGGAAGCTCTTCTTTCCAGAGTCTAAAATACAGCAAGAACAATGAGCATGCCCTGAAAAAAAAGACCTGTGTTTCCT